>DWNE01001132.1:0-23401 GCA_018249875.1 Cecropterus toxeus | reverse complement strand
GCGTGATGTTATACAGCCTAAAGCCTTCCACCTTAAATTTTACTATTCCACACAAAAATAATTTTTCAATTCGAACCGGTAGTTCCTGAGATTAGCGCGTTCAGCCAAACAAACTCTACTGCTTTATAATATTAGTATAGATGTATACATTATTCTTATTATGGGTAACAACAATGATTAATGTTTCAGGTTGCAGTGAATAGGAAAAGAAAATTAGATCAGTTTACACATTATCATGGTTTAGAGTTGTTAGAATTAATACATCGTCAGAGAGCGAAAAATAGTCGGCAATCTGTACCTCATACACGTCTTACATCAAAATATCCAAAAAAACCACCAGAGGTAAGTAAATGCAATTATGTGATATCATATGATAATTTGGTGTAATTAAGGTGGAATATTCTATTAATTGACTTTTTCGTGTATTTCGGCATGCCATTATGTATGATAAAGTACTTATTTGAAAATAAATTCGAAGAAATTGTCAGTCAATAACGTTTTCGGCTTTTATGATAATTATATGGTCTTTTAAAGCTAATAAAATATATTTACCGTAATGTCAAAAATTGCATTTCAAATACATGCAAACATGTAATGTAAAAAAACAAATTGGTAGGCTAATTAAAAATGGTACATGTAGGTATTATAATGGTGTAAGAATCTTATAATTGGTATTGATAAATATTTTATTTAATATACAATAAATTGTCTACTTATATACAGGGTCTGCAATGTATTGCTTACACATTTTTGTTGAGATATACTAAAGATATGTGACTTATTAACAGCGATTCCATTTATATTAACTAGTTTTCGAAATTAAATCATAAACATTATCAAAAAAAATAGTAATACTTGTTAATAAAAGTGAAACTTATTAACAAAATGAAGCAAAACAAACAATGATAATCAGAAGAGAATAAGCAGATTAATCTAAGCCTATAACTACGCCAATAACTAGCTGTGAGGCACAGCTAGTTATTGGCGTAGTTATAGGCCTGTGCCTGTGTATAAATAGATAAGTGTATAAATAAGTGTATGCCATTCCAAACTACACTCTACCTTTTTGTCAAATTTCATCTAAATTCATTCAGCCATTCTGGCGTCATAGGGTAACAAACATATGTAGAAAAGGATTTAGTAAGATACTAAGATAAGATAAACAATTTTTGCTTTTCTGTTATTCCAGGTATTCAAACCCATAGAGCCTCCGAAGATGGAACCTTTGCCATTGGCCCTGCCCGGAGAGCCTTCTGGCCCTTTGCGGCTCGCACGCTCGTACGAACGGCCGCGACCCACCTCAGATTGCCAACCGCAACTAGTCGAGGAATATATTTTGGAGACGGAAAAGTCCATACCCCATGCTGGTGTTGGGTTCTTCCACATAAAACTCTCCATATTACAAAGGCCGTCCGACCAAGAGTTCCTAGGGGAGTTGTATGTCGATAGGGACCATGTTGAAGGAGAGAGAAACGGTGCTGCGTGTCGATTTTCCTTAGGTATGATTGCTTGTTTAAGCTGATACAATTATGCAATAATTCTAAAGTATTTGTGGTTATTTTAAAATTGATATTGGTCATGTTTGTGTGCTGTGTTTGTCTTTTTGGCTTCCATATTTTGATCAGGTATTCAATCAGGAAAAATATAATTATTATTTATAAATTTTCATTTTTCTCTCACGATATGTTTGTTATTTTTTGTTATGAATACAATGCTCGGGACTATTAAAATGAACACACTGTTAATTTTATTTTATTAATTACATTTTAGTATCCATAAGAAACACGTTTGTTATGAAAATTTTATTTTAGTATTACTATAAATATTAATTTTGTTATTACAGGATCAAGACTACAAGCAAATAAATACATACAACAGTTTACGGAAATTTTCACGGAAGAAGGCAGAAAATCTGTAAGGATAAAGCATATAGTGCCTGGGCAGTTGCCTAGAGTATCATATACCGGTGGAATGAGGAATGAAATGGTAAGAATTATTATATTCATATTGTTGGTAAATGTTCATTAACCTATGAAACCGCCGTTTAGGGAAGGCCTATGTCCAGCAGTGGACCTCTAAAGGCTGATGGGTGGACAGATGGATCGAATCTATGAAATATTCTTAATTTAATATAATCTTTTGGCCTTGTTTTACATTAAAATCAAAAAAATATGATAGATATATCGTTTTTGGTTGGCAAAATGTAGTAGTTAACTTACATAATTTTTATACGTTATATTAACAGATCATTTTTTTTTACTTTTTTCAGCAACAAAACCAGCAATTGCTTTTGCAGCGATCAGCGGCTGCAGCGAGCAGTTCCACAGTACAAACTCATGCTACAACAGTACCTGTAGTGTAAGTATTATCCATAGTTTTATAGTATAAGCATTACGTAGTAGTAAAAACAAATGTTTAAGATGAATTGTTTAAAATGAATATGTTTGTATATACTATTTTTTTTAAATAAGATCGAAGTAGCAAACGAGCATGCAGTTCACCTGATGGTAAGTGGTTACTGCCGCCTATGGACATCTGTAAACAACCTCATATAGAACAGGGGTTCTATCTGAAGTCGATCATAGATGCGTTGCTACTCCCGAGGACTAAGGTGGTCGCCTCATATTAAAGCGAGCCGGCAACCATACCCTTCTACAGAAACGCAAGAACTGCTTCACGTTAGAAATAGGTGTGTCGGTGGTACTTCCTCGGTCGAACTACATTGGTTCTGCCACCTGGTATATAAATTTAATTGAAGTTTACAATTTTGAAAGTAATATCTTTTCGAAACATTTCGATTTTAGTTCGTATAACGAAAATATACATTTACCTATGTGTCAGTGGTTATCTTGAGCAATAACACATGAATTAGTTCATGCATATTAGCTTATTAATTATATTAGCTCATCAATTAATTTTCAGGACTCCTTCAATAGCAGCCACTTCAAATGTTCACACAACTGCAAGACAGCTTCCAATACTGGTTAGTGTATGAATTACATTATCAAGGAAATGTTTATTAAAGCATCTTTTTTAATTTTAATTGCCATACAAAACGAATAGACACAAACTATTTTGTTTGTTAACAATATTTACATAAATAACTGATAATTTCCAATATATTTCTGATATGTTTTCCAATCTTCCAATATCTTTCTGATATGACGAGTTTTCAAAGGTGTGTGAAGTCTACCAATTCGCACTTGGCCAGCGCGGTGGACTATGGCCTGTAATTCTCTCATTCTGATAGAAGATCCGTGCCCAGAAGTGGGACAATAATGGGTTGACGAGAACTTCCAATATTTAGAACTGAATATTCATTTAGTTAAATAATAAAACCAAATCGAAAAGTACAGTAGTGCTTTGCTAAATTCATATTTTATTAGTTTGAGTGGGTTTTAAGATAAACATATTTGGGTTGTGACCAAAATGTCTGTTTTTTTTAACCGACTTCCAAAAAGAAGTTCTCGTCTGTATTTTTAAAACGTCTATTTGTTAATTTAGGCACTGTTTTATATTCATAAAAATTGTTACTGTTATTATAAAACATATTATATGTTACAGCAGGCACAACTGCAGCAAGTGGGAAGCGTCGGCAGTATAGGGAACGTGGGTAGCGTGACGGCTGTGGGAACAGTTCTAGGCAATGTTGGCACTGTGGGGAGTATCAGCAACGTTGGGACTGTAAATAATGTGGGTACCGTGGGGAACATTGGCAATATCGGCAGTGGCAATGTGGCTGCAATAGGGAATGTAGGCACGATAGGCAATGTTACGACTGTGGGCAATGTGGGTGCTGTGGCCGCCGCGGCGGTGGCGGTGGATACTGCGCTTAAACAACAACCTTCGCCTACAACGCCACGGTTGTCACCTCAGGTAATTTATTTTTATTATGAAGTAGAAAGATTGTGAGAATTTGTCCATTTCGTTGACGAAAGTTTAAGAGAATTTTGCATTTATCTTGGACGACTCGCGTGTTGGAGCGGTCACCATACCGGTCTGACGCGCAGTGGGTCCTGGGTTCGATTACCGGAAAGACAAATATGAATAACGAGTTTAGATTTCTGTTCTGGGTCCGGGTGTTTGTGTATTCCTCTTTGTGTGTCCATGACACCCACGACACAGAAAAAAATACTAGTGTGGGGCTATGAGTATAGAAAGCGTGTATCTTTGACATAAAAGCTGCTGGCTGTATTTCGCTGTGGTGTACGGGTAGTTTATGACGTGACGTAGTAAATTGATGATTTATCAATTGATAATGAATTCGCGTGGATGAGTTATCCGGCCTGTCTTACCCGGCGTTTGCTTTTAATCCGACAAGTCATATATTCGTTAATGGTTTATTGGAATAGTAACAATTGATTACGCGGTCTTATGACGTACCCTACATTAGTCAGATTACAAGATTCTTTAAAAAAAAAAACAAATTTGTTGATTCGACTACGCCTAGCAAAAGTCAAATGTCGTTTTACCGCGGGTCTAAAGTTTTCCTTACATTTTACCGATCTCTTTTTTTTTCATTAAAATCATATTATAATAAATGTTTCTGTAGAGTTATGTTTTCTCATGAATGAATAAATTCTCATTATCTTTCAGGTTCACGACATCCATTCGACGCAGGCGTCGACGAATCAGCTCCTAGCGCAACAGTTGACTAACCCACCGCAGCCTCTCAACCCTCAGAAAATGCAATCTGCTATCATACACATACAACACCCCCTTATGTCCAGTGCTGGTACATCACAGGTACGATATGCATATATATTTTAAAGGTAGAGCTTGTTGAGCAGTGATAGCCTAATGGTTGAAAATCGGCCTTTCAACCAATTTGCACTTGGTCAGCATGGTGGACTATGACATAAAACTCTCTCATTCTGAGAGCTCTTTGTGATTCCACTGCGAAGGCATCGCCGCCATATAATGAAGGACCTTTTAATGTTTGTAAATGTATGTGGCGTCTTATAGTAATTATGATATGTAACATTTTTTTAAAGAATGAAGTAGAAAACTAGCATGCAGTTTACGTGATGATAGACGATGATTGTCGCCCATGGACATCTGTAAGAAGCTTTGTATAGAACAGGGGTTCTATCTGAAGTCCATCACCACGACTAAGATGGTCACCTCATATACAAGTGAGGCGTCAATCGCACCCTTTTACGGAAACTCAAGATCTACTTCACGCTAGAAATAAATGTGGTGGTGGTACCTTCCCGATCGAACTACACTGGTTCTATCATTTGGTGCTAAATTTTAATGAAGCAGAGTGTTTACGGGCTATTTAAATTACAAAAAAATTAAAAAGTAATAGGGTTCATCATTTTATATTATTGGTTATTTTAAAGTAGGAAAGTTAACATAGTCTGCATATTTTTTTTATAATTAGCAGGTACAGAGTATACAGTATACAAATACAACGACGACACAGCAGAAAGCTACTGTAACTAAACCAAGGACAACGAATCCAGCAATAAATGCACTAGTGACTAGTCTAATGAATTCAGCTCAACAATTTCAGCAAGGTAAGATTTAATTTTTTTTATCAATCAATATGTACGTGTTTATTTTACGGAATTAAAGTCATAAATATATTCTATTACTTATTACTGATGTTAAATGAAATGGGAAGCAGATAGAAGCATAATATATATTCTAAGGCTGGTAGTGTCACTTTTGAATACCTAACAATTCTACCTTCTAAAATTACTGAATGTTGTAAATAAGTTTGCGAAACGTATAAATATATACAGATAAAGATATTACATAATTATGTGATAATAAATATTTTAAACTGTCCTTTCCAGCGGCAGCGAGTCAAAACGCTGCGAAAGCGGCTGTCAGTTCAGCGAACAACAACGCGACGATATTGAACCTGTTGAACAGCGCGCCGGGGCTGGGCGGCATGGGCGGCTCGCTGGGCGGCGGGCTGGCGGGCGGGGCGCTGGGCGGGACGCTGGGCGGCGTGAGCGGTTCGCTGCCGGACGAACACAAGCTGCTCGCTCGTACGGTCTCGCTGCAACCGGCGCGACTGCTCC
Source organism: Cecropterus toxeus (assembly GCA_018249875.1). Taxonomy (NCBI): domain Eukaryota; kingdom Metazoa; phylum Arthropoda; class Insecta; order Lepidoptera; family Hesperiidae; genus Cecropterus; species Cecropterus toxeus. Next base: position 17,366 of record DWNE01001132.1, on the reverse strand, counting down.
CCGCGTCCACTGCGCCGCACACTAATCCCACCTATACCCACCAGATAACTACACTGTGTACTGGGAAACAATCTTACTAATACAGTAGAAGCTTCTTATTCGCTGGGGTTACGTTCAGTCGATATGCTGCGAGTAAAGAAACCGCGAATGACCAGCAAGACTCAAAAAAGTTACGTGCTAACAGGAGGCGCGAAATTTGTTTAGATGTACCGACTACAATAGGGAATAAAGATTTTTTTTTCGGCGAATACAAGAAAATGGTCACAGTTTTTAGAACATAGTGTAGTTTCTAAAGGTGGTAGAACCCTTCGCAGTCTGACTCCATAATGACCATCGCCACACCGATGTATTTCTGCCCTACATCAGCAAAGTTTAGCGTTTGCCATGCCACTTAACATCAGATGGACTGCGTGCTCGTTTGCTATTTCTTCAGTATAAATGAAACCATGACATTTATACATACGGTTGGAAAACATCATGTCAAACACAGTCTGATAAAAAACTGCAATAACAGATTTTAAACCATTTATTTCAGGTAATGACAGCGTACACTCGCGACAACGAATCGACCAACGTGTCGAGTAGCGAGAGCGCGCTGCTAGAGCGGTTGATGGGTCCCGAGCCGGCCACGCCGCCCGCTCAGCAACCACAGCCTGTTTGTCACTTGCAGGTATGTCTTTAAGCCTAGAAAGATGATCTTTATATTTTTACCCGATTGGGTTAGAAGGAGTATAATGTTTTTCGAGCGTATGTAAAACATCTGATATAAGGAAAATAAGGTTCAATTGACTGACGGCATGATGTTATATCTTGTAAAATTTATTAATAAATATTGTTTATCTGCATTTCCTATGTGATTTAAGCAAATGGTGCCGCCAGAATCAAACCACAAAGGGTCCTACCACCATTAAACATTACATTTAATTGCATCATCCATAAGCTCATTGCTGGACAAATGCCCCTCTTAGAAAAGAGAAAATAGCTGCAATAACAGCAAGTAGCTGCAATTGCGTGCAGAGAGACTTAGTCAGAAATTTGCTGCAGTAAGAGTGAGTAATAGTGCGTAAGCGCAGAAAGATGCCTGATTCAATTACTCGCCTGCTGCACGAAATGAGCGAACATCGTTACTTGCAGCTATATTGCATTGCTTCAGTAGGTATTATTATCAGTCAGTCGACCTTCGAAAGTGCTGAGATTTGGTCAAATCCACTTTGAGAGCTAGTTTCTGTATGGTTAAGTGCTAGTGATGTGGTGATGATGAGTTTATTATTTAAGATTTGATAATATGTACCATTAGATTTTATTAATGTTTTTTAAAAGAGGTATTTTTTAAATTATTGTCCATATAATTGAGTATCTTAATTTTCTTTCTTTGTTGTGGTGAAGGCGATGCTTCACCACATTACCACTCGTTTATAGATTTTTAATTGGTTCCTTAATGTTTCAGGGTTTAAGTCTGACCTCCCTACAAGGTCTACAAGGTCTACAGGGTTTGCAGAACGTGCAAGTACAAATCCCAGGGTTGTCAGCACCGATATCGTTATCATTGAACGTATCCGGCGCGCCCAGTGGCTTGCTTGTATCCGTCCCACCTACCACATCTGTGGTACTCACAAATCAACCTTCGGTGCTCTCTTTACCTATTGGTAAGTGTCCATTGATACATCTAGTGAGATAACTTAGCTCAAACACTCATAATGTAATAAAAAAATTAATTAATCATTAAAATCTTTGCCCTGCCGGGTTTTGAAGTCGAAATCTTCCACGTGGCTGTCATTTATGGTGATTAATGCGCCACGCAAGACTCGTTATAAATACGTGAATTTGCAGTGGTATGAAGATAAAATATTTAAGCTCGATTTACTTTGTTGATTTGCTGTACTTTTACAGTATGATCAATTGATTTTATTAGTAAATCAATTTGGCACGAGAATAAGTACTATATATTAAATAATTAATGAAAACATAATCAAATGTTCCTATTAATTGCTATTACTGCCTTAGCGTTTCTTTGTACACTAACTTATGTGTTAACGGTAAAATATAAACTTATTAGTATAGTATTCGGCTTATATTAATTCGGGTATAGATATATTTTAATCTGATATATTTTCTCATATGATGACACTGTCAATATTGAGGAACTAATGTGAAATTATTTCATTTTGAGTTCCTTTGGCATGATGGTGGATACTATTTTTTTTAAAGAAAAAGCAATATTACTGTTAATTAACACAGCCGATTCAAAGGAAGTCTTGCATTACTTCTGTTTGACGTCTTCGACATGGGCAGTCGCTTCTCTTCTAGCGGTGTGAAAACCACTGCTCTATATTTTAACTGCTCCCCCCTCCCTCCCAGAGTCAAAGGATGGCAACTTTTATGTTTATTATATAATAGACTTTCTGAGAATGTTATATTGAGCAGTTATTTATATCTTGATCTTAATTCTAGTAATTTCACACTAATATTAGTGCTAGTAGTAATCACTAATTCAGTCACGTGTCAATTTAATTAGTCAGTGCCAAAAGAATTTGTATATCTACCAAGTGTGTGCTTATATTGAGTTTGCGTGTACACGTGTGTAGCGGCGCGCGTTGTGTCCGCAGCGCAGCTGATGTCGGGCGGGGTGAAGAGTGCGCGCGGGGTGAGCGGGGTGACCGGGGTGACGGGGGTGAGCGGGGTGAGTGGGGTGAGCGGGGTGAGCGGGATGCAGGTGGTGCGAACGCCGCGGCCCGCTCGCCTCGCGCGGCCCGCAGTGCGGCCCGCTTCGCCTGCGCACCAGCCCACCGCTCACGTGCAACTCGCCTCCCCTGCGACCGTCACCGCAGGTAATTATACTCCATATTTATAATAGAATCGAGCTACGCTTTATTCGTATCGATGTGTCTTATGTATACTGAGGAAAGGTCACTTCAGGATTAAATTATCGTACATAGGCGAGCGTGAAATTTCTCGTAAAATATTAAAAAATATAACATAATTATTTACATTAATAAACAATTTCATTGCCTTCATTCAAATATTCATGGCAACTTTCAAGGATTTAAATGTAATAGTAAAAAAATGTTTTAAACACTTTAAAGTGCTCACCAGTAAAAGTAGAGGTTTTTACCTATGTGAATTGACGTAGGCAAATCAAAATATTAAGTCATTGAATCCTATACAATACTGTTTATGGGCACGGCTCATGTCTTATACATATTATACTGGAAAATATTTTGTCTACCACGGCCTATATCTGACACGATCAATGTCACCGCTATTATATCTAAAGCCGTCGCTGTTTTTCATATTAATAATTGAATCGTCGAATGATTAACATTGCGAATATTTCTAGGTACAAAAAGCGAAATAGTTTAAATATAATATCTAACTTATTCAACTCTAAACCAGAGCCAATTGTCATAAGGCGTAAGGGCGAATCTACGGCCCCCGAAATCAAACCGCAAACAATACTAGCACCTTGAATTTATGTTGATTATAATGATTCCAAGTATATCATATTCTTTAAATGATTACAGGTACTGCACAATTCATCACTCAACCTCAGACCCAAACGTTAACAACTCAGCAGGTACGACGGAAATCAAATCCGGATAGTTCATAGTATCTACCCCAAGTTTAGATCACTGCCGGCGTAGCAAATAAACTGTACATACTATTCATAGTTAGTTTAGGTGTATTATAAGTGACCCTGAACAAGTGCAATATGCAGTTCTAGGGAATTGTTGTGATTCTACTAACTAACCCGAAAGCAATGGACTTATTTTCCTGATATACATACAGGTTCTCTACGAACTAGTGTACGACGTATTACTATACTATCAATTACTCTGTAGACTGAAAAGTTCAACGTACTTTAACAATACGAAATATAATATTATAAAAAGTATTTATTAAAAAAAACTATGAAGTTCATGTTGCTTTTAATCATGTAATTCATGCAATATTTTTTATATATTTGCCATATATTTTGTCAATCATGATGTGTATATATTTTTACCTGAAAGTCACAAATGTGTGTAAAATTATTGAATTTCAATTGTGTTGTGAAACTGACATTAAGCATATTCGGATCATGACATGAAACGTGAGTAAATTTAAGAGTTATACTTACCGATGAAATGGATGTGTTATACTATATCTCAATATTATACATGATAAAGATTTTATTTCTTGTTAGATTTGTTCAACTTGTATATATGTAATAGTAGGTATGTTGTTGACAGAATAGTTAAATTTCGTGTTGACGCTTGTTTATATCAGCGAGTGGTGCGAACTGCCCCGCATGTGGAATTGAATAGCTAAATATTTAATGAAAAATGGTACTTAATAGGGTCAGAGAAAATCCATGACACAGAAAAATATTTTTTTACATTTGCTTAGTCATTATTAATCTAATATTAAAAGTTATTATTGACCTGTCTCTTTATTGAAGTTTTTTTTTTAAAATCACGCAGAAATTATTAGACAGAATTTGATACGGTTTTCACTTTTTGCGTGTCACTGGTAGTGTAATTTGACCGGGAGATAAGGGTATATTAAAAATCTTTTAACTATTACTCGGATCGAAGGCTAGTATATTATACAAATACATTTAAATTTTATCCACACTGCCTCTCTAATGTAACACATAAATCTTCCGCCCGGTTTGACTGCAAAAATACGTAGGTAAGCCACCGGCCTCATAGGGAACATGCTGCTATATTCTGGATATAACATAGTGGTACAAACGACGTTCCAGTTTAATTATCAGGCCTTGTAGCATCAATCTTAGCATTTTAGCCTCGTGGCATATCGGTATGCATAGTTCTGGATTGATCATCTAATATCTGGTTGACTGTATGACTAAATGTTTTAGTAAGTATGCTACATGAGAAACATTTATATATGCAGAAGTCTTACTATACACAAAACAAAAGGTGAGTCTATATTATATTCATATGAATATTGAAAAAAGTCGTGGTATCGTTAAATTTGTAACAGCGACTATGAAATCGTAGTCTTGGTTGACTCTTACTATCATCACAAAACTACTGGATCTACTTTGATGTGGTTCTCAGTGTTTGGTAGGAAACTTTAAACAGTATCACTGAAGGGGTGGTTTTTCAAATTGGGCATGTTAGTGAATATACAGTATGAAACAAACTGGTCCTTATAGTTACAATTAGCGTCAGAAGTTCTAATGCAATTATATCATATTATATAAGTTGGTCAATAATTGGCTTTGATGAATCCAAGAAGGCAATAATAGTGAGGTTGACTAATAATAGTTTTATGAACTGCCTTATTTTATACGTAGGTAATACGTACTGATAGTATTCTCATTTTAAGGTGGTACGTTTAAGAATATAAATATCTATTGAACAGTCGCTCACGAAGATATGATATCATACGGTTTTATATCAAGAGATCATATGATTTTTGTCTTACTGTTAATGATAATTGTTTTCTGCATTGTATTTTATATGTTAAACGTATATTACATGTTTGTTGTTTATATAAAACCCACGTCTGTTTGTAATGATGCCGAGAAATTGCAAGTTTCCCGATATTTCCTATTAGTAATAAGATATATCATTTTTGAGCTGTTGTAACTTTATCCACATTGTTTTGCAGTAACATTAAGCCTTTAAATGTTCTAATGTAATAGGTTCTATAATTTTTTTACACGCGCACATTTTCTTGTTATGGTTATGATAAATAATATGTAAAATGTTCTGCCAATATGATATTGCATGTAAAGTACACATATAATAACAAATGTAACTCTCGCGAATATTTTATAACTCGTTGCTGTAAATAGTTTAACAGAGATGTGTTCATATAGCCATTCTAATACGAATAGGTTAGTTAGGGAACTTTGTTTTATACTGTTTTAGAGTACCTACGGGCAGGGCATTTCGTACACGTGAATTTGTTACTGTTTACAGTAATAAAGCATTACTTTCTACGGAACGTAGTCGGGCATATGTGCGAATTGTTGATCTCATTCATTTATGGACGTGTAGCTCAATATGTAAAGGTTTTTGTAAAAATAAACTCAGAACTTTATCCGAATGTAAATGTCTATTATAAGATATATTGTGTATATTTTTTAATGGAGATTTTTATACAAGTAACCCAATTTTATTAGTCCGATGGTTGTATAAAGTTTCCAGTGTCGACTATTTTTCGTTTGTCGTATTTAGATTAATGTGTACATATTGTAAGTGAGTTGTGATGGGCGATTTGACGCTTATTACATAGAGTTGTATTATAAAATTTATATTAATGCGTTGACATGGATTTGTGTATAAATTGATATTGTAAAGATTAACCTGAATAAATTGTTCAGACATTGACGTTTCGAACATAAATAAATAACTTTTACACAGCTGATTCTCTTATTAACTAGTATAATTATATCCAAACAAAAGTATAAATCCGATTCTAGGCTATTCAATATAGGAATGTAAGGTACTTTTTTCTAAATCGTATTATTCGTGCTATACTAATAGCACTTTTTAATATGATTCCACTTATGGAATTGATTCATCCAGCCATTATTTTCAAAAGTGTAATTTCAATTTATAGTTAAACTTTTAATATATTTAGAGGTTGGATTTTCAAAGAGTAAATGTAATAATATATATAATTTTCTAATTGTATTAATGAATAGAGTTAAAACGTTTATTAAATATTAATTGGTTAAAGGGAAAACATTTAAACAACACATTGGTTTGGTTAAAAAAGTATGCTTTTTTATTATTTCTTTCAAATAGTCTTCATCTAAATTTTATAAGAACATTGGACACAATCGAAGCTTTTTACCGATAAATAAGTATAAATAATTTCATATTCACATAAATCGTCTTATTTATACATACATTACATTTAATTTAATATCAGTCCTCTCAAAAGGTCCATTCTCTCCCTGCAAATTAAAATTTAATATTTACACAGCGATAGGGATTCGCATCTACCGTACATACATACATCAACAATTAACAATTAATAGAGACTATTTACAAAATATATTTCCACAATCACACACGCGGTCGTCCCTCACCGTTCACACACACCGATTACATTCACACGATTTGGCATTTGGATGGCGGCATTTCACTAGCAGAGATCGTTCCGGGCGAGCCACCACGGGGTGCGGCACTGCTCGCGCTTCCGCCGGCGTCGCTCCGCGCGGTCCGAGCGCTTCTTCACGAAGCGCACGTTGTACGGGTCCTCGGCTAGCTCGGGGTAGCGGGCCACGTCGTGCACGTACTCGCCCTCGTAGCCCGCCGCAGATCCCGCTTTCTGGATTTCGTCCAGTTCGGCCGCCGACCACTCCAACGCTCCGCCCATGCCGCCCCGCAACGCCTCGCGCTCGCGATGCCACGCCTTACGGATGGCCGTCGCGCGCGCGTGGTGCAGTAACCTCTGCTTCTCTCTCTCCGCGCTCGTGCCGTACCGCAGGTTCACTATGCTGGTCTGCCCGTGGATCTTGACGTCCGCGTACGACCGCCCGCCCTCCGCAACCTCGTGGAATGTCACGTTTAATTTGCCCTGCATCCGCTTCAGCTGTTGCTTGTCGTCCGCGGCTCGCCACGTATCTTCCTTCACGAAGTAGAATACGTCTTGTTGGTCTCCGTGCACGACGAAGGAGAACGGAAGCAAGTGCGAACGGTTGAAGACTGAAGTATACACGTCGCGGTATATCGCATTGGCGGAGGGCACCGTAGTTACGACTGCGCGACCACGCGAATTTCTCGACACGAGAATACCTCGTCCGAATGGAGGTTCTGAGTCGGAGCCGATTCGTTTCGGTGCTAGATTCAAAGCATCCGTTTTCAGAGCAGACATAGCCGGTATGGAGAGACTTCGGAAGTCGGCTATTCTCTTATTTGACATATGAGAGAGGAAACCAGATTCTATTGTGACACTGGGCAGTAGTGATATAGCTGAGGGTATATTAGGATCGGCTTCTCCAGGAGCAGATCCCCATACCGGTCTACCTTGTGGAATACTAGGAAGTATAGAACCACCAGGCAATTCATCAGGATAAAGTTGCGGTGCCAAACTCTTCGTGTCGTACCCGAGTAGTTTTAACCATGTTAAATGATCTGTAAAAGAAAAATAAATAAGTTCATGTAAAATTCCTGTAATCCAAATGTTTAGACATACAGTAAAATGCACATCACATGTAAAATGCAGATACACATGCGGAGGTTCGATTGAGATAGAACTCTGATGATGGATTTAGATTTTAAACTTAATGTAAAAAATATAATGTTACCTGTCGGTTTCTTGTACTGCGGCCTTACGTTAATCGGATCATTTCCATTAAATCTATACAAATGTAATTGGGTAGGATTATGTATCCTTTCGATAAGATTTTCCCATAGCGGGGACATCCATTGACCAATCAGGGGATCATAAACTTTTCCATTGGCCATATGTACTAATGATGTTACTTGGTCTAACAACCCTCCACAGAAGTCCACTGGGAGATATAAATACGGATTTGAATCATAAACAATGTGGCCGTACGGTGATCTCATTATTTCTCGAATGCCCTCTCCGTACTGATTGAAGATCATTACAGGAGTTCCACATTGATCTGTTGCTATGTAGTATTTGTGACGAGCAACCTGGTAAAATAAATGTTTATTAATATCTACACCTAAGAAAAGCTTTTCAAAATCAAGCTTTCAAATCAATATATAGAATATGTATACCTGGGTATAAATTAGATGACCTCTATCGTCGTATACCAACGTCATGAACCTATTTTCACGAGGCGAGTAAATGTGACTAACTTCATGTGGTTTCTCTTTATTCGTGTAAAAGAATTGGGTTACATTTCCGAAATTATCTTTTCTTGTCGATAATCTGAAATAATAAATCATTATTATAAGGTCAAGAAATTATGGGAATTAATTAATTACGGGAATAATGGTGATATTGTTAAACTAACCTGTCTAAATGGTCGTAATAATATCGTACATCAAATCGTCCGCGTTTGGTCGCTCTAATCAAAAGGCCCTTGGAATTATATTGGAACCGTTCCTCTCTGGCATTTTGAGATACCAGGCCTCGGCTATCATATCGATATTGACCTTCACCGAATTTTATGATACGGTCCATATCATTATACTCCATTGGTATTGTGTTTCCTCTGTACGTTAACGATAGCATATTCCCATTATCATCGTATCTGAAACCCCACGGCTCTTGTGCTTCGAGACCAGTCAGTTGACCGTCACAATCCCAAGTATAATTCTTCACATTAGTGTAAGTGTTCACACCAACATTTCGTGTGTGTGTTCTAGTTTGGGATATTCTACCATGTTTGTCATAAATAAATTCCATTCTGAAAACTTCCATCCTATGAATATTCACACTAATTTCCTTTTCCAAGAATTGGTCATTAAGCGCTCGTGAAAACATTGCGATTCCATCGTACACAGAGGTTTCGTTCCATTTTTGCTTTGAAACAGTAAATTGTCCTAATACTTCCGGAGCTCCAGTTTTGCTATTGTATACAATGTGGTGTGGAATAAGGGTCTGGCCACCGATACGTCCTTGAACTGATGTTGTTCTATAGTTGTTGTCGTACTCATAAATTATTTTTGCGTTACTTAGTCCTGTTTTCGCACCGTAATCAAGCCTTTCTTCGACAAGTAGTCCGCCAACGTATGTTGATTCCCAGCGGTAGTCTACGTCACGGTCTACGTGTAATATTTCCGATGGTAGACCACTAGTTTCAGAATAATGTATTTGTGTTTGTCCATCTCCGTGTACTACTTCTGATACCTTGTTTGTGGTAAAATAACGGTATATCACTCTAGCGCCATCGCCCGGGAATACAGTCTGGAGCAGTTCTCCTGTATGGGAATAATGTTGTAAATACTTTCTAGTCGAACCAGGTGGCGTGTAAGTGACTCTCAAAAATCCTATGGATGGCTGAACGCTAAATGTGTGGTTAGTACTAGATGGTAATACAACATGTGTTAATCCGCCATCACTGTCGTATAAGTATTTAAAGCTCCTTTGACTGGCTAGTGTTATTTTGGAAACCACATTTCCTTCATTGTAGTAAATAAATTTGGTGCCGTCTTGTGTACTCGTTATTTCCGATAGCATTCCGTGGGGGTCATAGTTATACGTTTCTTCACTATCACCCCACTTCCAACCATTGATTCTATTGAACCTATCATATGATATATTCAACGGAACACCTGCGCCGTGGGGCGTAAATGAAAGAGGCAATCCAGCAACGTCATAGGCAATCGTGAATAATGGGTTTCTATCAGCGTTAAAGAATGTTTCTTTACTTTTAAACTGATCAAACTCAATTATGAGAACTCTCGAATCGTTTACCCAAATTTCTCTATTTAATGTTTGTTGTGGATTTCTGACGTCACCTACTAAGGTGTATAATGAATACATAGTGTTCACTAATCCATCGCCGAAGGTTGTAGATTGATGGGACCACATATGAAGCATCTCAGCTTCGATAGGTAACGCAGCTTCAAGTAATGGATGTTTGGCTGCTGCAATACTTTCAAATTTACCCGACCAAGGCGTATCTATTAATAATGTATTGTTAGAGTATATTCGTCCTTCAGTTATTTGCTTTCCATTATTTATTGTTATTTGTTTAAATGATTGTCCATGTAGTACATATTCACATTTCTTTGCTACGCCTACGGGAATTGTGCTTGAAGGATTAGATACTGTAACTGCAAGGCCGTAGTTTTTGGCTAAACCTGAAGTAATATGAACTTGTTCTCCTGAAGGCATTATGATTTTAGTAACACGACCAAGCTCGTCGAAGTTATAAATCACTGTATCACCAGCCTGGGAAAATATATAACATAATGTATTATATGTACATATTGTTTGGGTAAATGATTTTTTATTAAAGATTTTAAAAATAAAATTCAAGAAACTAATATACATACCCCAGATCGACTGTTTAATAATCCTGTGTTCGCATCATAATCTAATTCGATTTCAGAAGAACCTTTCTCTGTTATTTTCGTGAGATATCCAATTCCAGATATTTTTAACTCCAGTTTATGGTCTTGAGTATTTTCTATGGAGCTTACAACATTGCTATAATCTCTTAATAATTGTACTTTATTTCCAGATGCGTCAGTCACAGTTGACAACTTACCGAAACTGGTATTCTTTGAGTACAAGAATGAGTATCTGGTCTTTCCTGAAGTTAAATCTTTTGTCGTTATATGTTGGCCGTACCGGTTGAAGACGTATATTTCTGAAGTAGGTGGATATGGTATTCTAAATTCTCCGTTTTCATCGTGGGAAGGCAAGTAATGTTTAAGAGCCAAAATGTGTAGAGAACCTGTGAATGAAAAATAGGTTAATTAAATACTCAAAAAGCTTTAAAACATTTCAATTTAAGAAGTGACGGATAAAGTACCTTGATCAACAACATTTAAAACACCGTCTGGTGTTACTGCCAGAGCGGATATCGTTTGGAACTTAGCGTTTGATGATAGTAGTGTTTCAGTACTCGTTGGTGGTTCGTCGCCTGCGACAACGCTAAGTCGACAAGGGCAGCCAGCACCCTCTTCGCGAGGATTAGCCGGAACCACAGTGGCAGAAATAGATGAATTGCATTCACAGCTCAGTTCTTTTAAGTTTTCTTGTACTTTGCCAGCAAAGTGCATAATTTTTCCTGACGGGTCTATTGATTTGATTGTATTGGTCTTCTTACTGTCTGACTCCGCTACGTACAAAATACCACTTGGCGCAAAAGCTATTGCTAGTATCGTTCCTAAATTAGAATCCTCCCTAAATTCTGTATTCGTTTTATTTGCTGTCTTAGTTATTGGTTTACCATCGCTTCCAATGCGACAGTGAGAGGGCTGACCAGCTACAATTTTAATTTTCATGTCGACAGTCAGTTTTAGAATAATTCTGTCGTCTATGAAATATAGCGAACCATCTAACGGAGATAATGCGACGCCAGTAGGCCATTGAAGCTGAGCTTCGTATGGAGCGATGGCACCCCGACACGGTACGGGTGACCAATGATTGTGATGGCCATGGTGACCGACCAAAGTATGGATAATGCCATTTGGATCAACAGCGCGTATGTTTGTGCCGTCAGCGATGTACATTGTCTTATCTGCTGCAATAGCAAGACCTGAAAATAAGATATTTATTATAATTTCTTTTCCACAGGTTTTTGTACAAAAAGATTTTATTAATATGGATGTTTATACCTTTCGGGTGGGCCAGCTTCGCTTTGATAGCAGGTCCTTCATCTCCGCAATTTGAATCGTCTCCCGGCACACATCGGTCTCCATTGCCCACGACAGGTTCTGAATTTGATGATGGGTCACGCACTTTTTCTAACGTAAGAACTCTTCTTACTTGATGTTTCTCTGAATCTGATATGTAAAGATATCCGTCTGCTGGTGATATGCAGATGTAATACTGATATGCAACTTGCGTCGTACTGTAAACAATATAAACGTGTTAATTAACTCATTATCGGTAATTTTTTCCATAGCCATCACTTTATATAGATGTTACTTACTCAAGCCTTAAGATAGTAGTGACGACTCCTTCTGGGGTAATGCGTCTTACAAGATTGAAGTCTCCAACATAAAGAGAACCGTCAGGGCCGGATGTTAATGCTGTTGGAGTCAAAAGACGTGAATCTGCGGCTTTTCCATTACAATGATCCGGACAGTCTAAAGATCGCTGAAGACCCGTTCCCATCACCACCTGTTAATTTTATTATTATTTGCGTGAAAGGCTAGCCTTAGGGCAAAATATTTCATACGATATATGACAAGATTCATTACCTGTACTGTTCTAGGATATTGCTTGAGATGAAGCATAGCACCATCGCCTTTTTGCAATATTCCTTCATGGAAATTGTAGTGATGATGAATATCTAGTCCCCAGCCACCTATGTCTGATATATCAACATCAAATCCAGCCAACGTTGCTGTCTGCGTTTCCCAAACTATTGCAGCGCAAGACGAATATTCGTAACCAATGGATATCTTTGCTTGCGCTTTACCGTATACCTGTAATTCAATTGTTTTGTAAAGTCATTTTTCCAAATATTAATAATTTATCTCTGAATCATTAAACATTTGTCGGTCTTACTTTTTGCTTATAAACGTTCCTCTTGTTCCATGCGAATATGTGAGTTAGATCAGGATCGGCTTCATACGTGTGAGTATGTAGGGAGCCTTCAATTTCAACCCTCACATGGACTCGTGCAAGTGACACCGGCACAATTCTACGCGTCAGCTGTACATGCACGCACGACAAATAGCCTGCCGCTTGCGAAGATCGATACGTCAGCTTCACCAGAGACCCCGGTATGGCGATTGATTCGCTCACAATCTGCAGCAATCAAAATTAATTTAGTAGGTTTAATATAAGATAATGATATTCATGAAAGATAAGTGCAAATTTTACGAAAAAAAGTGAAAAATATATTCCTCCGTGTCGGTGTATTCCGATTTTCGTACTAGCTTAAGCAGTTAGAAAAGTATACAAATATGTTTGAATTGTCAAACGTTTAACTACTATCTCTCCAAATGCATAAGAATAGAAATAAAACTAAAATAGCCATAATTATGTTTCTGTACATGGCATGGTGTAAGTTGTAGTTCAAGCGAGTATCTCATTTGTTAATGGAAACTGGCTATTGAATATTATGTTCTTAACATATCAGTTTGTTTGTAAAATATCTGTCGTCACAATTGTACCTGAGCTTCAGGATAAATAACGGTGGTTGTGGTCGCAGACGAAGCAGCTGGTGCGGCAAGTGGCGGCATTGCCACCACCTCAGGTCTAAGGCGGTCATGGTCATGGGCTGCACAGGGCGGGGCCTCTGCCTCCCACCATTGTGGCATGGGTGACCAGTCCAGACGTGGTGGCGCTCTGAGGAATTTGAGCTTATTCTAATTACAAATTCTGAGTATGAACTCAATATATGAAATGAAATCTCTTTGTTTTGCATTTGCCTACGGGGACACTTACAAATTATTAGTTACAAATTTTTTTTCATACACTACCACCGGATCGGAACGCGACCTCAAGTGAGAAGATCCGGCAAGACACTCAGCGGGTATACTAAATATAACTGTTTATACTTATTTATAATGGATTAACTGTTTAGAAACTGCATACAGGTAGCTAGTATAGACATTAGGTATATTGTTATTACAAAACAAATATATAAAAAGATTTCCCTTGGTTGTCAAGCGAAAATATACACACATTTGATATTTACATTTTATTTGCATTTGTGAAATAAAATTTAAGATTAATTTACTCATATTATATATGATTTCACTAATGAGATAGAATATTTATATGATCTATCACATTACAAAAAATCTTTTTAAATACTTAAGTACTTCGAGGTACCCAAACATACAATCCGAACAGTAGATATATTCGTCAATTAGAACTTGAATTTTAGAACTAAAGTAAATATTTCATCATAAACCGCTCACAAATATAACATTGTTTGGTTTACATATTCTTTGTAGCGATATAAGTAAATCATTCATAATTTATTTTGTTTTCGTGTTCTGTAGCTTGGACATATAATAAATCAAATATTCTAGTGAAAAAGGCATAAAGGGAAGTAATTACCTGGGCGTTGGTACTTTGACGCTATCGTCACTGAGTTCCATTTGAACGGGTGGTAAAACCACAATCTGGTTCCAGGGCACGAATACTGTTTTCCTCAGTGGTTTGAATGGTGATCGTTGGAATTGTAGGGTAACTGCTCCTCCACCGTTGACTAGCACGTCGAACCTAATACATTAATTCAATTAAATACCAGAATTTAAAAAGGTTTTAATTCCATTAATTTTCTTTATTGAGTCACAATAAATAAAATATATTATAAAGTCTATTGTTTACAAATAAACTTGAACCAAATGTATACCAGTAGCAATAGAACTTATAAGAATGCTACAATACATTTTTATAATATGCGACATTATTAAATATGTACATGTAAGTATATCTAAATTTAAATAAGTAAAGTAACTCGTGTTCTCAATATTTTTACAATTTGGTAACTTGGAAATGTAGGAAAGTTACCGAATAAAGTAGTTACTTTATTCCCTTAAACTGGATCGTATTTCATTGACATGTTTTTACATTGTTCTAATACGATGTGTAAATTTCGCTGCTCATAGTCTGCAGAGTTTTCTCAACATATCCATGAGGATTCTTGAATTGCAAACCCAAACACTTCAAAACTTGTTAACTTCAGCAAAGTTTGTATTATTATTCCAAGTGCAAAATTTCCGGCGTCAGCATTTGTTGGAGGACAGTTTAGTATAAAGTAAGTACCTACCTATAAATAGATATATTTTTGTAAATAAGTATATTTATAATAGGTTTGTTTATAATAATATTATGTTTAATACATTATAAGTGAATAAACGATTAAGGACATATTTTATAAACAGGTAGGTACGTATTCCATTTTGGAAAATAGAGCTTAAATATAAATGTACTACAATACATTATTCACAATTAAGTAGATACTAAATAAGATTATGTTTTGAGCATTAGGAAGTGTTGGTTGATGAATCTTCTTTCATTCCTTTTTTCTTTTCTTTTTTTATAAAAATGTATTTTGCAAACATTCTATTTTACATTCTCAATAAAATGTTCTTTAATGCCAAGAATAATATCACATAAGAACCTATAAGAAAAAACAAGAAATCGTTAGACCTTGTCGAAGGCTTTATGCGCGGTTTATAAACATCTCACACTGGTTGACCAATAACCTATACACCCTCCACCAATACACAGTACGTGTGGAGCACGGCTCTGTATCTACCCTAAATGTGGGGAAAACGTGCGACCCGCATCGATATAGATAAGAGTTGAAGGTCCATCAGAAAATATAAATTACTAGCAGACCCGTGCCCACTTCGTTGGGCATTAAAAAAATGGTGTGCAAAACGGGTGTAAATACGTAAACTTTCTACCCCTATTTTATATTCTTAGGGGTTGATTTTCAAAAAGAAACGGTAAAATACCTAATTCATTACTTCAACCCATAAAGCTAGACACTAAGTTTCATAGAGCTTGCTAGGAAATTGCGGACTTTTATATAAACTTTTAAACCCTATATAACCCTCCCTAGGGGTTACATTTCTAAAATTCCTTTCTTATCGCTTACATACACCATAAAAGGAACCCCTGTACCAAATTTCAAGGTTCTAAGTACAGTAGTTTCGGCTTTGCGTTGATATATAAGTCACAGAGTCGGAATTGCCTTTTATATGTATAGATACCTAAAACATATATTAATCAACTATCATGTCATTCACGTTTTTATTTAAATGAAAAGAAAAACGAATGGACGTGAAAATGAAGTTTATTTGAACCGATTTAGATAGTTTCTTTCGCCGTTAATATAAGTGATAATTAATTTGTATCTAAGTAACACAATTTAGAAAATTCTGGAATTGGATCATCGGCCCTCAGTACCTGAGAGGCCGAAATTAATACCAATGACCTCTTTGTGACCCCTTTAGGAGTATCAAACTCCAAATAGACTTGAAAATTACTAAAGATAAATAACTATAGATTATCCTAAGTTAATATTGGAACAGAATCCAACCGTAACATGTCAATTTTCCGTAGTCAATTTACGAAATTGTCCTTCGTCTCAGTAACGCTATGGTATAATTTGATTACGTGTAGGAAATCTGTAATGGCCATGACTGAAATTTAATAATCGTTGCGTGGATGTTACGCCCAAATATTAGGTATACAATTGATAGTTGTTTCTGGTTCTTGAGCAAATAGCTCTATCAGTCACGCCACCATGGGAAATAATATACCATTAGGTACCATGAGAGTTTGTTATTAATCCTTTTTAGATGGATTGTTGACGGAGTTGGTGAATATTTTCACTTATGTTAATATTATGGTTTGTAAACATTAAGAATTATTTGCTGGAGCTATGAACGTTATTTAGGTGAATAAATTACTATTATGTGGTTTTATTTACTTTTAAACGGTGTCTACTCAATATTGTAGTGTGATGTTATGTAGCCTACTGTCTTTCCCAAAAATAACCTAAATTGTAAAATATTTTTAATATCATCGGTAGTTCAGTACTTCTAGAAATGAACTTTTTTTAAACGAATTACTTTCTCAGCTTTAAGATAATATACATTAAGATAAGATAAATATAAATTATTACCTATATAAATTTACATCTATTTATATAATAATATTGACGGAGTTATAAATTGCAGTAGCCTAATACCTAATAAAACTTTTTAACAAAAAATAGAAACCGACTTCCATGTCACCAAAAAGAAATAAAATAATTTAAATATATGTTG
>DWNE01001131.1:0-23407 GCA_018249875.1 Cecropterus toxeus | reverse complement strand
GTGTCCATGGCACCCACGACACAGGAGAAAATCCTAGTGTGGGGCTATGAGTGTAGAAAGCGTGTGTGTGTGTGTGTCTGATTGTACTTAATTAAACTTATTATTATGTTTTTGTTTTACCTGATTACATTGATGATTAACAGTTTTGAAATTAACTTCGAGATTTTAATTTATTTTTTATTTTTGTATTATTCAAATAAAAAACTATATTTGTTTATATTTTTTTATTTGAACATTTTTTTTATTACATGGTTCATTTAATGTTTAACTGTAAATAAACTAATAAAAACATAAACAAATCTGTAAACTCACTTAATCAATTCAGTCTTAAGAATTCATATTCTTATAAAATGCAGGAAGATACGATAATTCGATTAAATGTGTTATTTGAGTTTAAACAATTACAGTATTATTAAATTAACCAGTAATATATTATCTGATTCAAGAAATTGTTTTAAAATCGAATAGAACGTAGATATAAGTCTAGATCATCTGTACTCTTATATAGTAACGTCTAGATGCTTTGTATCCTTAACTACTGAAACCAAATCACGTACTCCAAACATTGCTCGTCGAACTTACTGGATCTAAATTTAGGTTTAAATTAACCACTAGCTCCAACTTGTGAGTCTGGTTACATTGAAGATCCTCAGGTGCTCTCTCTAGAATGTTATTAGGATTTGTATATATATCCTATGAATATAGAGTGTGTATGTATATAGGAATTAGAAACATGTCATGAAACGCAAAAGTGATCTCAAACGAAATTGGTATTTTGTGGAAATAAAAATTGTGTTCGCATTTCAAGGGTTTTTTAAAGCGCATAATTATTAAATTAATATTAATCCTTAATGTAGAAATTAATTATCATTGCTTAATGGTTACGGAAAATCGTGAAGAAACCTTAATATTTGAGAATTCTTTAGAAACAAAAGTTATTAAAGTTGTGTCTACCAAATCGTACTTCGCCAGTGCGGTAGACTATGCCTGAAACTCTCTCAATGTGAGAGAAGACCCGTCGTCAACCTTTCTTTATCCCACTGCTGGGATTGGGATAAAAATATGTTGATGACGACATTCATTCTGATCCTTTTCTTGTACAATATCGTCACATATTTATTAGCTAGACGACATTATTAGTTTTAAGTG
This sequence comes from Cecropterus toxeus, assembly GCA_018249875.1. Classification (NCBI taxonomy): domain Eukaryota; kingdom Metazoa; phylum Arthropoda; class Insecta; order Lepidoptera; family Hesperiidae; genus Cecropterus; species Cecropterus toxeus. The sequence continues at coordinate 22,258 of DWNE01001131.1, read as the reverse complement.
TTGAGCATAATTTTTACTAACAATAACTTCGGTTCCTTTTGATCTCACTGCGATATCAAAAACGATTCGTATCAGCATCTTTTCATACATATATTGTTATAGGCACTAATAATATGCAACCAATTACTTTTTTGTTTGTTCTTACAAGTATCCAGTCCGCTAAAACATATCGTAACTTAGTCGATATAGATGCTACATCGCAGATTGCCCGGGGGAGCGAACAACGCTGGCGTCAGCGTCTGGTGCCTGTCGATGCATTTGACTGGTTTCCAATATTGATTATATATAATGTACGTCACGTTTAACTAATGCATGAGTATTAGCTAGATTTAATAAGTCCTATATTGCAGTATCTATAACTATCAGAAAACTAATTTGTTTTTCATAATTTTCAAGTAGCCAATGAGTTTCCTGTCCAAATGATGGGCATTTTTAGAAGCGAATACAAAAAATGGTCAAAATTTGAAACCGTGAATAAGATTTGAAGGAGCTTTGACGGTATCCTACAGTTAAAATTAATTTTTTTCTTATTACATAACAAAATCAGACAACTAAAATTACACCTACAAATTATCTAGTAATACATTAAATGAAGCATTTAATGATATATCAAACGCAATTACTCAAATCAAATTAGCACAGCTTTATGACGCTTTGACGCTTTCTACACTCATAGCCTCACAGTAGGATTTTCTCCTGTGTCGTGGGTGCCATGGACACACAAACACGGATACACAAACACCCAGACCCAGAACAGAAATCTAAACTCATCATTCATATTTCTGTCTGGCCGGGAATCGAACCCGGGACCCACTGCGCGTTAGACCGGTATGGTGACCGCTCGACCACGCGGGTCGTCAAAGCGGTCGTTTCGACACGAGAATTTTATATATAAGATACTCTCGTCACTCACTTTGAAGCACTCAGTCTTCGATCTTTTCTAAATATACAGTTTAAAACAAACGTTACTATATTAAAATATATATAGTTCTATCAATCGCTCTGGGAACGCGCAAGCACAGCAACTTTTAACAACTCCTGAGACAATTACTGACAACAGATTGATTTGCTATTTTTATCACAAAAGTTAAGTTGACTGACGATAGTTTCTACTACCTAGGGATGTTTTGAAGCAGAAGTAAGGGGTGTACTGAAGTTAATTCTATAATAGGTACACAAATGAAATTTACTTTGTAGAACTTAACTTTGTTTAGCAAAGCATTTAATCCCGTAGATAAACTTGATTAACTTTCAAAGTTGAGACCTAGCCAAATCCCGTTAGGGGTGAAGGTGTATTTTAATATAATATCTATAAGTTCTGGCCTTTGAATAAGAATAACACGATGAATAATAAAAATATGATTACTTATAAATTCATATTCAATTTCTTTATTTTTACTCGATTGCGTTAGAAATATTACAATTTTACGCAAACTCCCAATAAGCCTTAAATTATATAATTATTAAAACGAAAAACTTGAACGCTAAAACAAAAGATAAATAAGTATTATAATTTTGATACATATTAGAATAGATTTTTTAAGTACCAATACAGGCGTAGACGTACAGGAGCGGACTTCTAATCGGCTAAACCAAATTGAAACATGCTTAAATATAAAGCAGACGTTACAGGGTTAAGGAAGGCTTACATTAAACCACAAATTATTTTTTACACTGCGTCATAACGAGTGTTTTCGGGCGTTTATAAGTATGTCCCTTTCTTTGGCACGCGTTACAGCCCAAATGGCTTGATCGATTAACGTATGACGTATCATTAGAATCGTTTCAGTTTGCAGAGTGACATAGGTTATATTATAATTGAAAAAATTGCGCCTGCAAATAGAGCGAAATGTCGAGTCGGGTTTTTGTTTTTATATTTTTACCAATGTGACTAGTTTTTCAAAAAAGTATTAAGAAAAAAATAGAGCGTGATGTTATATAGCCTACAACCTTCCTCAATAAATGGACTTTTCAACACGGATTTTTTTTTTCAATTCGAACCAGTAGTTTAAACCAAACAAACAAACTCTTTATAATATTTAATCTAATCTAATCTAATCTATTTATCTCTTTATAATACAGCTTTATAATATTGGTATAGATTTTTTTGTATACAGAATTTGTGCAGTTCACTAAGGGGACCTGCCTTACCTACGTATAAATACGAAGCCCTTTAACCCTGTCCGTTAATCAACGTGCTTGTTACTGTATCGGAGTTTTGACAAACGACCACCGTGACACCGGAACTTACTGGTCGCGAAGTGGCAACACAACAACATATGTGATATAAAACAAATAATACAAAAGAAATTCAAAAACCGCATATCGTGAGTACCCGTAACATATTAAAATATATAACATATCAATTCCGCGATAATATCAGCTTTAAATAACATATGTGATGTTTTGGTAGCATATATTACAACAAGCAATTTGTGACAAATAGAATCAGAAACAGCTTGATATCCATTTTGTGTTGATACTTCTGTTTCTTATTCATCTTTAATCCCTTACAAATATTTTAGTTACTTCTAAGGGCTGATAGACTGGGGTCTGGCTAGAAAAACTAGTACTTAGATAATAATACAATTACAGTACTTGTTTATAAGACAATTTAGCAAAGGGGTAAGCAGTTAATCGGACGTCCTACATTAGATGTTAAAGGCTGTATGAAAACAATATGATAAAATATTAGAGAAGGTATATTGAAGCACTTGTAACATTAATCCACTTTTAAATATCACTTTAATTTAACAAAGTTTGATCCAAACAATAAGCCCGGATATATTAATGTGATGCAACTCGGAAATCACGCTTTTTTTTTCACGCTTTCTACACTTAAATGACATGAAACTCCACCGAACGTAATCCTTATCCAATGATATCAAACGGATTGCATTTGCTACTTTGTATTTGATTTGTACTGTCCCGGTTTGATAGCATCACTTCTCTACCCATTAATCTTGTACAATGTTGTTAAAGGATATGAGAAGCAGCATCTTCGAGTATATCAACACGTTTTGAGGTCATCAACGCAATAGCGTATCATGGGGCAAGCGGAGGGGGAAGCCCGCCCCGGGCGGCACAAAGTTTAAAATCCAAACAATAAGCCCGGATATATTAATGTGATGCAACTCGCAAATAACATTGAACTCCACCGAACGTAATCCTTATCCAATGATATGAACGGGTTGCATTTACTACTTTGTTAGCACTACTCTTCTACCCGTGAATCTTGTACGATGTAATTAAAGGATAAAATTCAGGAGACGAAAAGCAGCATCTTTCTGTATATCAACTTCTACTGAGGTCATCAACAGTCAAGCTAAATTCTCCCTTAGCGGAGGCCTATATCCAGAACTAGACCTTTAAGTCTGTATGAATAAAATTTGTATAAAAGAAGTAGCAGTTGTAACGTTAATCCACTTTTAAATATCACTTTAATTCCACAAAGTTTAAAATCCAAACAATAAGCCCGGATATATTAATGTGATGCAACTCGCAAATAACATTAAACTCCACCGAACGTAATCCTTATCCGTCCGTATTAACGATTGTTTTATCTGTGCATTAAATGTTACCGGTTTTACGGAGTGGGAATATATTATTTGAGTTATAATTGAGCAACTGTTACTTTTGATGATACTTTATAACGGTTATTGCAGTTAATCGTTGTTTTTAACTGTAATACCGGTTTTTAAGCAGTTTATTTATATTCATTGTAGTAAAGTTGTAGTTGTACCCGTTTCAGATCATGAATCTTTAGAGATAAATGGTGACAGGCGGGTTCAGAAGGTGGATGGGTGACCGAAGTGGCTGATTGTCGCTTGTTTACATACTTCGGAGGGCACTGTTTTCGTAATACTAAATATATTAAGCTTTAAAGCAGTTTATTGATCATTGTGAGTTTAGCTGGAATATAGGAATATTGTTTTCATTCTTGTAAATCCCGTGGTTTGCAGGTTTAGAAATACTTCAGACATACATACACATGAACATAAAAGGTGTTAGTGTAGTTCGCCCGGGGAGGTACCACCACCACATCTATTTCTAGCGCGAAACAGTTTTTGCGTTTTGTTGGAAGGGTGTGGTTGCCGGCTCACTTGTATATGAGGCGACCATCTTAGTCCTCAGGAGTAGCAACGCATCTGTGATCGACTTCAGATAGACCCCTGTTCTATATGAAGTTGCTTACAGTTATCCATGGGCGGCAGTTAGGTAATCTGCATGCTCGTTTGCTACTTCAATCCAATAAAAAAAAACTATACATGCATAACCATATCTTTAAATCCAGACTATAAACCATATAATCGGGAAGATTTGAGTAGGTACGAATGAAGTCTTCCCGGCTATATAGTTTATGTACCATATTAAATAGTCGTATAACGTTACTTTAACGCAATATAGAGAATATTCAGACAGTGAAACAAATAAAACAAACAAACTACTCAGTTACATAGCAATAAAGTAACGTGGGAATAAATTAATTTTAAAAATGCGGTTGATTAAATTTTTTTAGAGAAGTGTGTTAACGACTTGTAGGTCTAAAAAATAACATCCGACGTGATAGGAGACCTCTTGTAGTCGATAATGTTCGCTTCGTGATTTAAACTAGAAAGATACATACATACATGCACATACATACTCCTTCTGATGCAGTGCCCTTATAACCCATAAGAGCAATTAATGAACGTTAAACATAGGTGTTATAAAATGTTATAAAATGGAATATAAGTGTTATAAAATGGAAGTAAGATTGTCAGTGATACCTTCGCAGTACAGTCGTATTGCGGAGGTATCACTGACAATCTTAAGCATTGAATTAAGGATCCTTTGTAGTTACAAAGGGTCCTTCATTCAATGCTTATAATCTACATCGGCATTTATATCACCCTTACAATCTAACAACTACTTAATTTTATGTGACTTGAAATATCGTTTAGTTGCACGAAATGCCATTAAGCTATTGTATGATATAGTGTGATTTATAAAATTGATCCACAAACATTACGGAGAGAGGATATTGCTTCCTATAGATAAATGATATAATATTAATTGTAGAACTAATGAAAGAAAAGATGATCTCAGATATCTCAATGTAATAATAACGAAGCTAAACCCTGATCAGCCTGTTTCACCGCGAATGGATAAGCTACGAACTACAAAAGATTTTAGATTATTTTTTTATAAATGTGAAGTAGCAAACAAGCAAACTGCCCACCTGATGGTAAGTGGTTACTGTCGCCCATGGACATATGTAAGCGACTTCATATAGAACAGAGGTTCTATCTGAAGTAGACCACAGATGCGTTGCTACTCCCGAGGAATGGGAAGGTCGCCTCATATAAAAGTGAACCGATTTTTTATATATTAGTATAGATCTTCTAAGTAAAATACTCCGTCAAAGTTAAAATGACAAATACCCAAATTCGAATCTTAATTGAAAATTTAATAGTCTTTTAACAGGCACTATAATAGAAAGGGATATACAATTTTTTTTGTTGGTGCACTACTCAAATAAGTTTTATTAACATTAGTAGTGTATAATGCATGCATATCATCAACTTTTTATTGTTGCTGGACATGTAATCTTTACGATTACCAAGTGTTTATGTGTAAAATGCGTTATGCTGGCTAAATGTTGAGAGACTTGGCATACCTTTTAGAGTAATATAACGTTTAATAGCGAATTTAAACGATTTTTCTTGTTAGCTTTAATTGAAAATTAAAAAGTTATTTCTTATTTTGTAGGTTATGCCAAAAGGACCAATGTTAAAAAGGCTAGAAATCTAAATATTTTTAATATTATTGATAGATAAAATGCTAAAAAACCTACTTATCTTTTTAAAGATATTTCTCGAGTAGTTTTATACCTTATTAATTTCTTTTTGATTCTTTAACCGCAGTTGGTGAGAAGAGCACCGTGTTATCGTTACCATCTTTATATTAATTACGAACATAAAAATGATTAATGGTAGGAATCTGGAAACAATGCGAGGATTCCGTATTTATTGGACGACCCCAGTATTTGTCACGGAGACAAATAGCGTAATGCTCGTTTTCATGATTTTTAACGTTTAGGTTACTTTCTCCTCCGTTTTGTTATGGAAATTTTAGAGAATAATGTTTTTAAAGCTCATCGTCAACCCACCCCCACATAGTCTACCATGCTGGCCATTGGTAGACTTAACTCACCTTTGAGACACCTTTTTTTAGAGAACTCTAAGGTGTGCAGGTTTGCTCCCAATGTTTTCCTTCGCCGTAAAGCAGTGATAACTAATTTCTACATTAACAGTGCTAAATGTTGTTGTCCTGTCGTAAAGGAGTAGTACGGGATCATTGATAGTCTAATGTTAATATAATGGTATTAATATTGCTTTGAATATGATATATTCCACTTGTTGCTCTAAATATATCGATACGTGCAAAAACCAGAGGAATGTCAATCAATTTACTAACAAATTATGTATGTACGTCTGATATCACAATAATTTGAAATAAAAAGCTATGCCATAGTTTTGAATTGTCCGTTTTATCGGCCATCCCCATGACTTCGTATGTTTTTATTGTACGAAAATATGGCATCAAATGGACCTAATATCGAACTGCATACCGCTAGTCACGGATAAACCGTGAGCCTAAAATTTTAAGGCGATTAAAATTCACAATCCATCAACCTAGTGGCTGTATGGAAAATTTGTAGAGATTCATTTATCGATTTCATTTGAAAACAATCTCTGCTTCAAAGCGGGTGCTGCGCCCTATTGTTTGAGAGAAGCTTTAAATTCAGGAAATTAGTTTATTCCGATCCCAGAAGTAAGAATAGATCACAGTACATGTAATACAATGAAGAAGGACAGATTACAGCAAATGTTCTACGGTATCTCCTCCCTGTCGTGAAGGCGACTCAAAGAGCGGGCGGCAAGAGTGGGAGCTTCCATGCAGGCGACCAAGGGAAGGACGGCGGTATATGTACGGTGCGGTGGGCCAGCTGCTCACCTGGGTGAAGCCCGATGGGGCAACGTGCTCAGGAAAGTCCGCTTGCGTTCCATTCGAGATCCCGGAGTTCTTTTTGCAGCGTCGAGGACGGCCACCGGAAAGGTCTTAATGTGTTAGAAATATCATACAAACTGGCGTCGTTCCTGCGGTAAATATAAACTATTTTATACTTTTTTTGGTAGTGCGTCAAACATCAAACAGTAAGTGCACCTCCTATTTGAATACATATTAAAAGTAGAAAATTTTCGTTAAATGTTTATTCGTATAAAAAAATATTTTTCTACTTCAAAAGTTACGAACACATTGTTAACTAAGGATAGTTGGTGATTTCGGTTACCATTACTGTAAAAACTATTTCAGTCGAGCCATCGATGGAATCCAAGAGAGCACCCGAAAAAATTGTGGCTAAACGAAAACAATTTTAGGAAGAAGAATTTCCAGAAATTTCCAGAATTTCCAGAAATTCTTCTCCGTAACCATTTGAAAAATGCGTTTGATCCTATCCTACCAGAATATTGTTGATGGGTGTTCGAACATGATATTGATACAGAATAATAATTTGAAATATTTTCTAGGCTTAGGTAGGTTGTGGTCATAGATATTATTTTTAATTAGCATAATATGAAGCGTATTCCGAAGTTATATTTAATCCCTAGATAAACATAAAAAAGTTCTCGTGTCTGTACAAAGCAAATAAAAAAAAAACAGACTGAAAACAAAATAATATCGTTGATTTTGAAAAATGGAAAATGTGGGTAAATATTTCAACAAAAAACAATATTTTATTACTAAAACTGATTAAAAAGTTAACTCATATAAGCTAGATCCTTAAGTATTGTCTAATACTTGAAGATGATCAAGTGATTGATGATTTTATTAAGATGAGCTTTTATCACAATTTTTAAAATCCTAGAAAAGAACAATTCAGTTATAAATTTAAACTCTATTCAGACTCTAACTGAGTAGTTCTGTAAATAACTGAAAACCTCGTCCTTCAGACGAGGAGAAGCTTTATTGAAGGTTAATATAATTCAGAAGCTTTGGATAAAGTCATAAAAGGTCCGACCAAAACAAATCAATAATTCAACACCAACAAGTTAGTAGAAATATCTTTATTTTTGATATGACGTGTAAATAACATAAATAGAATATGGTTTGGGATTGATTAATTTAACAAACTTAATACTTAATGTTTGCTCTTTGATAATAATAATCAAGTAGGGAATGCTTTTTGCTTTTTTTCTTTTATCTTTTAATCTTTTTAACCTACCTTTTTTATATTTATTGAATTAGCAAACGAGCAAGCAGCCCACCTGATGGTAAGTGGTTACTGCTGACCATGAAAAATAGTAAGCAACTTCATATAGAAAAGGGGTTCTGTATGGAGTCGATCACAGATGCGTTGCTACTCACGAGGATTGAGATTTTCGCCTCAAGGTAAGCCGGCCACACCGTTCCAACGAAAGACATTAAACTGCTTAAGTACCTGTATTTAAGTCGTTCATAATGGACACAGTTTAAGTAAGTTTCGAGATCTATCGAAAGTATGAGCTATAAAACAAAATGGCGAGAAATAAGTAATTTTAAAGGCTTCAGTATTATACACCTAACCAACTTATCTTTTTGTAGTGACAATGTTTTTTATTTGTGATTTTTTTTTAAATCTTGGCGAATCTTAGTAAACAAAATCGCAAAATGTTACCTATTTCAAAATTGTAATCGCATCTCTCCTATTCAAGTCGTATTAAGCAGGAATACATAAATGTGCAACAGTCATACCATAAAGATAGATATCGTATGTTTAGCTTATGGTTATTAAAATTAAATTAATTAATATTATTTCTCCCTTTAGCCGGCAAAGTTTTAAAATGTTTCTATGAAAATTATTTCGAACACGCTGCATTTATAACAGGAATAAATACGAATCAGCATTCAATTCAAGCAATATAATGGAACGACTCCGAGACCGTCCAATTAATGAGTTAAAGCATTAAAATTAAACTTGAATCTCTTTATTGGCGAGTTCGAATTGTCAGTCTATTGATATTCAATTGAATTTCATATAAATGGAAAATAACCAAATAACAGGTGATTCTTCGGTTTATTCTGAAGTAAATACAAAACATTTTTGTAACATAAAATCGTGGTAATAATATGTTCGTAAAAAAAACTGATAGTTTATAAAAAGTCTCTAGATTTTACATAAGACCTGCAGATATATTATTCGACTGATTAAAACCTAAATTTTGTTTTAAAAAATATAAGCATTAAATATTTACCCTGCCGAAATTCGGTAATTTAAAAGCACAAGAAAAATACCGCAACCACCTGAAAGCAAAGTAAATAGCCCGTCAAAATTAATTATCTCGAATTTATAAAAAGACGGACTCCAAAACTTCAGAGAAGAACGATCACTCCATGGAAAAATTGAAGCTAACAACTTGTTTGGAGCTCGCTCACAAAGCGACCATAATCACCAAACGGCGCACTCTAAGATAATAAAATTTAAAAGGGCAAACTTCGTCGGGTGCGGGATGGAATGAAAAGTGATTTGCCTAATCCACTTCTCAATTTTCCGACCCACTGGGTTCGTGGATTTAAAGTCACTATCGACCCCACTCACTTGCAAGTGGCAACGTTCTTTGTTTGGAACCATAGCTTAGAACCACAATTTCTCTTTGTTATTCGACAAGGTTATTAATTGAGGGATTTGAAGTCCCAACAAACTGACCCACTTTGCATTCTGCTAGGGATTAGCAGTGCTAAAATTGTTGAGACAGATGCTCTCTGTGATATGAGGTTTTAAATTTTGAAGGTAAAACTTCTCGGTCGGATTAGCCATTAGCTGACCAACCAAATTTATAATTCAGACCAAAACTTATAAAGCATTGAATTAAATATATCATATATACGAATTGTTTAGAGCATTTTAAATAAATTAATGTTCAGTTCTCGTGCAAGTTACGATGAATGATTCGCAAGCAGCTCAATATTATGCGCAACCAACTTATCTATTTCCATGCAATTAGGTTATGTTTGTTCTTTAAAGTACTTTCATGAATATGCTATGTGAATGCCAAATAGTTTTCCGGTCAGTTTGAATTATTTGTCTAATAATCGTCTAGAGTCGGAGTTAGTGCAAACATTTAATAGGTAGCCGTGAAAGTTTTGTTCAGTTTATGAAGGCGCAGCTCATATGAATGAACTCAATGAAATGCTTTGAAACGTGTTGATTAGCTTTTTAATTTTGAACTTAACATACGATTCCCGATTTTTTTTTCCAATATCATTATAGGGCTAGTAGTATTTTTATGCAATCTTTATCTGAAGGTTAATACTTCAAATAAAAGTAAGTAGTATTAGTATGATGCAATTTAAAATACAGAAACAGTAAATTAACATCAAAATGAAAAACAAAATACAGGCGGGATTTTCATTTTTGTTACAGTGTTCATGTAAATAAATTAGGCATTGGAATAAACATAAACCTAAACGCTTTCTACACTCATAGCCCCACAGTAGGATTTTCTCCGATTTTTTATACCTAAACCTAACGATAAGGCAAACGGGCTACATGATGGTAAGTAGTCACCGTCGCCTATGGACATTTGCAACACCAGGAGAGTCGCCAATGCATCGCCGGCTTTGAAGGAGAACTCTTTTTACGCCTTTTTTTACTTGGGTGCCATGGACACACAAAGACGAAAACACAAACACAGACCCAGAACAGTGATATAAACTCATCATTCATATTTCTGTCTGTCCGGGGATCGAACGCGGGACCCACTGCGTGTCAGATAGGTAAGGTGACCGCTCGGCAACGCGTTCCTCGAAATACTCTGTTAAACTATTGGTTGAAGTCATTTTGCAACTAGATATTGCAACTATCAAAACTTAATTTTTATCGTATACTATAATTATGAATATTAGTTTTCTCTGCTTGAAATCGAAGCAGTTTTTAGTTAGTTAATCTGCCGACAAAGTTTTAACGAACGACGTGAGCTGATCAGACTTTGGTCAGTATGTTGCATTAGTAGTTTAGCAAGTCCGAATATTTATGTAGGTTAAGCCTAATGAAAGTTTATGAGTGGAAGTGCTTTAGTATTATAATGATAAGCTACTTATGTACCGACTTATATAATAGCCACAATTATTAATCCGTTTTTTTTTTTATCTCCAAAGGGAACTTTCAAATTGTGCCTCTGAGCGTATGACCCCATCGGGCTCGATTTAGGTGACCTGCCGCTAACCGCATCATCTGTTCTTCAGGACAGCATGCGATCATATATACTGCCGTCCTACCAACGTTGCCTATAAGAAGCTTGATGGTAAGTAGTTATTACATTACATATTTTCATTTGGAACAATGATTCTACTTATAACTAATAGAAACATTGTCGTTGCAGTGGACTAAAATCGCTATTTCATATCTAAGTAAACCGTTAGAATATTGTACTTTATACGATATCTTTAGGTTAGTACTTGTCTTGAGAAAGATGAAAACTGTCATATCATTTAACTGATTTTAAATAATCATGTATCATCATCATTACCAGTACCATCACTGCCATCATCTTTATCATCTTAAACCCTTCGACAACCATTCTCTCCTCATTATAATCATTAAATTAATTACCATAATTATTCTCACTAACATACATAGCTAAGCCACTTACGTAGATTGACCTCTAACTCCTACCTGTATACAGGTACATGAGTTAGATGTCAATCTTTCTTCTTACGAATCATTATAATCATTATTCTCACCAACATAAATAGCTAAGCTATTTAGATTGACCCCTAACTCCTACCTGTTAGAATACAGGTAGGAGTTAGGGGTCAATCTATCTTCTCACAAATAAAAAAATTCTAGACACATCTCTTATTTTTGAGAATATGATCTCTAGTAGTAAGACATAATAAAAGGTAAAATGTAATAGCTATTACAAAATAAATGTCATCATAAAATGTAATATCATCATTATCATTATCTACATCACCACCATCAATATCATCCATATCTTCATCAACCAATAACACTCCTAGTATTATAAGTTGAAAACGAGAAGATATTTCATTGTGCACTTCTATAGAAGCACAAATTCTAAATTTCTCCTTTACTACACTTTAAAAAGCTTGGTTATACGCGGGAAGAGCCCGTGTCTAAATCACTACCATCAATTACATCCATATCTTCATCAACCAATAACAGTCCTAGTGTTTTAAGTTTAAAATGAGAAGAGATGTCATAGTCCCATACCATAGAAGTACAAAATTCCTAAATGTCTTATTCATTACACTTTTAAAAGCTTGGTTGTACCCGGGAAGTACACGTACCAGTATAGTATGAAACATAGTAACTGTCACTTTATCTATATGAATAAACTTCCATGAAATTGCTTAAGCTCAGATTTTGCTATGAAGTTGGGTATTAACATACGTTACGTGCATACAACTAGCTCATTATGAAAATAGGTATGTTACTAATATTGTTGTTTAGACAAACTTTGTACTAGTTCAGTTGCTACTTTCGAGTAGATATTATGCATAAATTACTTATTAATGCATAATGTATTTATTAACTATACTAGCTGTGTCCTACGGTATTATGTACGTTTAAAAAATGTACCATAACTTTAGACTAGATGGATTTTAATGAACTACACATTACTTAATAGGTATATAATAATATATTCAATAGTTTTATTACAAGTTTTCTTTTGGACAAAAAAAATTTGGCAATCAGTAACAACATCATATGCTTTTCCAACTTCAACAGTCCAAATCTACATAAAAAAAATGTTTGTGTGCAATTTACACATGGCAGAAGCCAATTCGGTTAATTAAAGTTTATATTTCGAAGCATAAAGTTAGTATGCTTTTTTAAATCAATAAAAAATTACTGCAGCTCATCTTCACACTTTTTGTTTCGCATAATATATAACATACTTAAGTTTTTATAAAAGCTACGAAGTTAAATCGTTAGCGTGATTCAGAATGTACAGCGCCATCTATTAGTAACTCCGACAACCTTTCGTGACGCATTTTCCTTTCATCGAGATTCAAATTTACAACGATTCTAAAGAAGTTTCATTTCAATATTTGTTTATGTTTATAATTTTATAGAGAAGTCGGATTAAAAGTCATACCCTGAACTTTACGACTTGCGTTGCTTCCGTTGGAAACCGTACCAAAATAGGTAGCTGATTCTCCTAGAGATAAAAACACGTGTCTAGCATTATAATATATTCGTTGCTAAGCATTGGTTTTACGCATTGGACTGAGTAACTAAATAGACTCCTAATACACCAAAAAATAAAACATTACATGACTAATGAGTAACATATAAGATTACAATTGACAGAAGCATTATATAGATATTCTTGCTGTGTTCATTTCGTCATTCATATATCTACTAAATCGTAAGAATGTTCCAACGTTCGATTTGTTCTTATATCATTGTGTAGCGATTAAACTGTAAGTATAAATTTTAGAACTTATGAGCGATTTAAGGACTTTATAAAAATAACATTATCTACGTTATATACCGTGTTGTGTATTCTTTTATTGTTTTTATTATCCGACTTTAATTACGGTATATTTTTTGCAAATAAAATTATTTACTGCTTAGTATATGTATACATATGTATAATAACTACATGTTATTTTATAAGCCTTAGGTTACACGAAATATTCAGAGATAACAAGCAACTTAGAAGTTTCGAACATAACATATTATTCCTAATGGTCTTATATTAAACTTATTTTGAGTAAACGTAATAAAATGTATGAAATGTGATAATATTAGTCTATAATCGTACAAGAAATGAAAGGCACCTTGAAAGTCCATTTTTACACCCTCTATGTACGCACCTACACATTTCTATATTCGAATACGAAAATGAAGGCAAATCCTCGTGATAGAGGCTACAAAGGAAACCTCCTTCAAACGAAACACCTGCACATCAACGCTTGAAGATAAAAGCCTTGATAATAATAAGTTTCATCTGGATCCCATGCAAATTTACTATTTATTCGCAAATAACATCACTTCTAGCGAGCCCTTTTTGACAAGGGTCAAATATCCTTCCTATTCCATATTTCCGCGCAGTTTAAGGGTTCCGTGTAAAAGGAAGTAAAATACATTATCTGCTTGGTTGATGTTTGTTTACATATTGACACGAATTTTGAACTACAATTATACCAAGGTTTAAAAAATACTTACATCCAAGGTCATTGACCTCAGCTAATGTTATAATTTGTTGTAAGAATTGTCAATTTACGAAAAAACGTGCTACAGTGTCGGACCACTTGCGTTTGGCCAAGCAATGCACCAAATATCTCGATTCGTGAAAAAAATAACTACCGTTATAAGAAGTGATAATATATTTACAATTTATTAAGGTGCATCAAATTGCGTGTTTAACTTAAGATTTTTTTAATCTTTGTCATTAAAAATCATGTTTTTTCGCAACTCCTTCAGTCTGAATTAGAAAAAGAAAGTCCGCGAATAGGGGAAAAAGCAGGATGTGGGAATATATAATACTATTAATTGACTCTCTATATAAACCAATATTGAAATCAAATATAAACCGTTCAATTAATTATATCGCTATGAACATAAAAAAATCGTTTTAAGCAGTCGGGTTTTTTGTTTTAAATATTTTTAACAATGTTACGAGTTTCTATCTTACATTTGAATGTTCGTTTGTATTAGACAATATAATGAAATTAGTTCAATTCTTTATAAGTCACAAGCTTTTAACCCAATTTTACCCCCTTAGGGGTTGAATTTCTAAAAAACATTTCTTTTTTTCACTTGCAAAATTAAAAGAACCCCTGTACCATATTTTTTGGTTCCAGGTACAGTAGTTTCGGCTGTGCGTTGATATATAAGCCAGTGAGTCGGAATTGCCTTTTATATATATAGATTGGCATACGTACGAAATATTTAATGTAGTGTAAATGTTCTAAATTATCTCTGAAGACACTATTTTACAGCATAGATACGTACATTATAAAATTAAAGTAATATGTACTTAGGAACTTTTCGTTGGATGACTAACAGCTCTTAAACACCTTTAGACACGGTTAATATTTACACTAAATTTCGAGCTGGAAATTGGATGAATTCAATTATTTTAAGAGATTATATATATTTTTTTTAACCTAACAAAACTATGACCAATTAACTGTCTGATATTATATAGGTACATAAATCGATTTCAGTACATATTCTATACTTGGCTTTAAGTGATTATACCACTGATATTTTACATACGGAACCCTTTCTAGATACCATTCGAACTTGACTCATATTTTTCGTAGATTTGACAGTTTTGTGGCTTTCATATATTACGCGAACTGAATTCTTAAGGGTTGATTCGTAATGAACATCGGATATCAAGATATGATGACAAGCTTGACGAGAGGAATGGGTGTCATTCAATTTATTGACTACATACCAATGCTAACTACGAGTTTTTCTAGGGAAAGACTCGTACTTCTCTTGGGAGGAGATTTAAAGCACTTGGGTTTGGTAAACTATGTTTCTTCTATAGGAATCAATTGATCCGTGTGGTGGAGCGGTCACCACACCCGTCTGACGCAATCAGTTCCGGATTCAATCCCCAGTCAGACACACATCTTAATGATGAGTTTAAATTCTGTGCCGGGTCTGGGTGTTTGTGTATTCTGTATTGTGTTTGTATGTGTCTATGGCACCCACGACACAGGTAAAAATCCAAAGGACTATGAATGTAGAAAGCGTTTTAATTCGTTTTCTTGTTAGCTATTGCAGGATGTCAAAAACTAGTAGCACACTGAAGTCCTTAGTCCAATGTAGAGGCCTTGTCTTTAAGCCCTTGTCTGTCATATAACAGCAAACCACTGATGTCGTATCAACTTTATATGAAAAAGGGATTGTATCTGAACTCAATCTACAGATGTTCGAATTATATATCAGTAAGCCGGCTATAAAACAATTCCGTAATAGTAAAATTTAAACGCAATAAATGCCAGAAATAGATCCTTTACGATCGCAACATTTGTTCCACCATCTGTTAAAAACATACAACTCATATTTTTTCATATAGATACGCAACGTTACCGTGAAATTTAAAGTTAATCCATAGACCACTTTTTAAATCAAACATAAACGTAAACTATTTTTCCTATACAAATATTGTAATAATCATAAGTAACTGAGTATACGCACTATTTTCGTTCAACAAATAAAATAAACACCAAACCCTACTACTGATCACGCACACATAACAAGAAAATCTTAAATTATAGGAAAAACTCGCATCAGTGGCGTGTGTTCGCACAATAAAGGGCAGGGGTCGTAAACATTCGGCACAGCTATAAAGATATTAGTGATGGTCGGACCAGTGAGACCGATTACATGTTTGTACGGTGTCCGTGTGTACGTGTAAATCTAAATATGGATAAACGTTCCCCCTGGCACGTAAACACGCGACAGGGTGCTAAGCGTGATTGTTAAACGCTGTGGGTTCTGTATGATTTTTTATCCCATTGAAGTAGCTAGCGAGCATGCAGTCCACCTGATGTTAAGTGGCTACTGCCGCCCATGGACATTGATAAGTAACTACAAATAGAATAAGGGTTCCATCTGAAGTCGATCACTGATGCGTTGCTACTCCCGAGGACTAAGATGGTCGCCTTATATATAAGTAAGCCGGAAAAGCGTCATAATTATATGCCTGGCATTATCGTAGAAAAGGGCTGATAATTTTTAATCGGATAAAAATATTTTTGTCCAACATGGCTCTACATTATCTTGAAATGAATTGATATATTAAAACATTTTAAAAGGTTTTAATTAAACATATATACATACATCAACATATGATGTATGATGATGCAATATATTTTATGATTAAAATACGATGAATGACGATAGAAACATAACTGTAAAACTTATCCTATAAGTCTTTACGCGTCAGGGGAATGAGAACTTTTTCATATTAAAATACCAACGCAGGGAAATGAGAAATTCTATTTATGTACACGGAACCCAAAGCAGTTACATAAAGTTAGGTGTCGTGATAAAAGTGTTGTAGTTGACTTTTTGTTTGCAACTCAACACGGCTCAGTAAGTTTTATTCGAAAACTTGCAAGATGGATACTATGACAGCATTGTTATTGTTCTGTTTATGTACTGTGACATCTGTGACCGTTTATTGTACCTTTTAAAAGCGTGCTTGTGACACGATAGGAGTGACAGGATATTGAGTTCGATTCCTGGTCAAGGCATAGGTATGCTTTTCATTGTCTGAGTATAAGTAGTGTCTATTGTACTTGACATAAAGTCCTACATTATGAGGATCTAGGGATTTAAAGATCACGAGAAAGCGACAGCATTACATTAGCGGCAACGTCAGCAGCTCAGTGTTATCGCTAGCATTAACACCACCAAGGAGGCACCTCTCAGTGTATCTCAGGAGATGAGCGTTTAGAACGGACACCTCTCGAGTCCTGAGACTATAATTTAATACTGCCGAATCCACCTCTGTAGGCTCATGGACTTGGGGGTGTTTGAAAGCCGCTCGAAAGGCAGAATCCCAACGCAAGGCAAGGCAGAATCAAAACACGATATCAACGGCGATACTCACTCAATAGAGATCTAAGCTCGCTGTATTCTACACTCCTCGCGAAGTATACCTCCAGCGTGGGCCGTCTTATCTAGATTTTATAGCAACCAACAATTACTAACCAAACATTATACAACATAATAAACGAATTCCTAACGCTATCAGGTCTGGAACTCCATGATTTAGTGTCATTATTAGTTCCGCCATAATCTTTATTGATGCACTAAATGGCGGGGACTCGAAACTTTCTCTAACACATCGTAAAACATCGAGATGGCGCCAGTCGCCTGGGACGTAACTTGGTTATTAACTAGCAATATTTTCTATGGTATTTTGGACATAAATTTTGATATTTAAGTTATGATAAATATATAAATAGAGCATGGATATCCCAATGGTTGAAACTCGGCCTCTCAATCGAGGGTCCCCTGCAAGCGCTGAGGAAGGCCACCGAGGGAGTTTTAGTGGGTAAAAATCCCACATAACCCGCAGTCTCTTCCAAGGTGTCAGCGTACCTATTAAAGGTTTCTCCCCCGCCACAAAAAAGGCACACACCACTGATTTTTCTAAAATGATGTGTGTATTAGAATTAAATTATCACTGCTTTATGGTAAAAGAAAACTTCGTGAGGAAACCTGCACATCTGAGAGTTCTCTAAAAATCAGAGTCCTCAAAGGTATGTGAAGTCTACCCATTTGCACTTGCCCAGCGCGGTGGAGTATAGCCTAAAACTCTCTATTATGGAAGAATATCTGTGCCCAGCAGTAATGGAACAATAATGGGTTGTCGATGAAATTATGATTAAAAGCGGTACGGTAAGCCGTCGGTACCACTCTTAGTAGAATAATATTCAAATATTATCCTTAAATCGTCGAAACGGCGATTTATCATCTGTTATTAATGTCTGTCTAAACATAAATTGCTGTTTCGACAGCTTTAACTTAAAAACTTTTTAAATACGATGAAAATACGTACTTAAGCCTTCTGTTACCAATGGATAACCGCCGTTAAGCCTCATTGGAGGGCTTCGGCAGAGGTTTTTGAAGTATACTTCAGGATAACATATATACATTCATACATACATACACACATACGCTCGAAAAACAATACCCTCCTTCTGACGCAGTCGGTTACAAAGGTTACAACCAATAGTTGTTCAACACCTATATGTATTCATTTGAGGGTAAGGTAATAAAAACCCAAGCAACATTCTAATTCAGTACTATTTTATACTTAATTAGTACTATGGTATACACATGACGTTGCAACCGAGCAACACATGATGGGAAGTAGTTACTGGCGCACATGGATATCTGTAAGCAACTTCATATAGAACAGGGGTTGTACCTTAAGTCAATCATAGATGCGTTGCTACTCCCGAAGACTAAATGGTCGCTTCACATATAAGTGAGCCGATAACCACACCCTTCCACCAAAAGGCAAGAACTGCTTCATACTAGTAATAAATGTGGCAGTGGTACCTTCCTGGTCGAACTATACTGGTTCTACCTGGTATTCAGTACTAGGACCGCATTTGTGGCAGATGGCTGCAGAAAAAAGGCCTTGGTGTTATCTCAGTCGGATCACGAAGGATTTCTTTAAAACACACTTGCTCCATTCCCGTTATGATCTATCTTAAACATCTCAAGGATTTAATTTTATTCCCTTCTCATCCATGATTTATGGGCGACATTTTCAGCAAAAATACTGGGAGCTGAATACCGACTTCTTTTACCTTGGAAATCTGTTTTAAATCCTTTGATATTCAGGCCCAGATTCAAGGCCCTATCTTAATTGAAATCGCAAACGTACGATCGTAGGAAAATTTGGAATTTAATGGTAATATCAATCTTATGTAAAGTGGTGTGAATGTAGCCGACCGAGTGGCACAAATTGAAAGCATTTAAAGGGGTACGTTACGTCATTGGTATCGCCTCTTTCGAGGTCTAGGGTTTGAATCCCTAGCTATTAT
Source organism: Cecropterus toxeus (assembly GCA_018249875.1). NCBI lineage: Eukaryota > Metazoa > Arthropoda > Insecta > Lepidoptera > Hesperiidae > Cecropterus > Cecropterus toxeus. Next base: position 2,671 of record DWNE01001131.1, on the reverse strand, counting down.
TATAGTATTCAAATATGGACTAATAATAGCCAGCGTTTTATACTCTAATTATATCTTTATAAAGGGTCTGAATACCGGGCATGTGTTTTTTTAAAACACTAAATTAGCGTACAGTCCACCTGATGGTATTTTAATTTTAATATGTTACAGGTACTCACGATATGCGGTTTTTGGTTTTCTTATTGCCGATATTTCGACTCAGTTACATGGATCGTGGTCAGGGCGAAACTGTTGTTAGTAGTCGCCATCGCCCATGGCATATGTATACATTAGACATGTGTCCACTCTGGTGGATTATTATGACCACTAAATACGTAAAAGCATGCTGGCTAAGCATCAATAGTATGAGATCACCAAAAACTGCTTCCCACTCGAATAGTACTCGGTACCTTTCCGTTCGTAGCATACTGTTGAAAGAGCACTTTTAAAGTTTACAAAACATAGGTAGCCCTAACAAATATCAAAATTAAACTTTTTGAGTTCTACGTTAGTGTTTATATTATCTTCGTTTATGTTAATATACGAGTACCTATGTAAGCAATAATTTAAGTATTTGAGTCACTTATTTCGAGTAAGCGTTCAAATATTTATAAAGAATATTTAGAAATGCCCCGCAGTTTCACACGTGTTTAAAAAGTAACATAGCGTATTCGTAGAGCCGAAAATTATAAATTCAACATGAATGTACCTAGAGCGCGTGCCGGTTAATGTAAAGCCTAATAAAGAGTAGCCTAAGTGACTCTTTATGTAATTAGCTATCTGCCTATTATCAGTGAAAGTCCCGTTAAAATCGTTCCAACAGCATTGGAGATTGGCCAGAATAAACAGACAGACAGACAAAAAATAGAAAATGTTGTAAGTATCATATATTCTTTAATATACATTAAATCAAACCACTGCTATTGATATTACAAACAGACGCTTCAATTTTATTTATTTGTATAGATAATAAACGTCAAACACTTAACCCTCGATCAAAATACGGCCGAATTCGTAGAAGCGTTCATTCAAACATGAATTTATTAAGATCATCAGCCGAACAGTCGAACTTTAAAAGCTGCCTTTTGATGCTGAGCGAAATGAATAATCCTTTACGTCCTGACTCCGCACTTTAAAACAATAGACTTCATCAGGAATGACGATGGTCTTAAACAAAACAGACCATTTGACGGCATTCGTCGCATTGCCTTGTGATTTATCTGACGTTTCGTGAATTAATAATTTCGGTTTGAAGTAATCTTTAGAGTGCCGCTTTTGTTTTGGTTTCGATTATTGGATTGGGGACGGTAATCGGCCGGAATTAGCTGTGGTTCTACAGGACTAATTGAATAAAAATATTGTTTGGAATTGGTTAAATGGATGTTATTTTGGTCGTTTTTGTTAGATAGTAGAAAGTGTATGTTTCGGACGGAGATATACGACACACTTTTATTCTAGCGTGAAGCAAATCTTAGGTTTTGATGGAAGGTGGTAGTTGCCGGCTCAATTGCATATATCAACCTTATAAGAAGATTCTAGGTCCCATTTTTACACTTTGTGTACGGAACCCTAAAAAGAATAATTCGTATTATAAAAAGGTGTAAATGAAACTAAATTAAATAATAAAAGAGCTCTGGATAAAACAAAAATTTAACCCATTAAAAATAATTACTTATTTTAAAATATAATTAGAACAAATAATATTGGAACATACAACGTTTGGTTTAAATGAACAGTTATAATAAAAATACACTTTAATAAGCTATTTATCATTATGACGTTGAAGAATTAATAGTGGAAATATTTCTCGGCAAGATCGTCAGAATCGCGCAATATATCACAAAAAGAAACTGTTTCCTGATAGCAGTTTCAGCGGTTTTTCGGCTTCACATTGATACCTTGGCTGACGGGAGCTTTAAAAACCTTGGTAGTTGATCCCCTTGTGGTCCAGCCCGGGCCATTAATCAACGTCCAAAGCCAGAGGGCCTCCATCAAAAATTCTACTATTTCGAGTATTGTTCGCCGTCAGTACGAACCAGTCATTCTTAGATCGTGTTGTACATTGTTGCTAGTAAAGTGGGGTGCAGTGATATTGGATACTAGTTTTGCCTGCTTCGCTATGAGACATAAAAATAGTCACCAGCTTATAATAGTGCAAAATATCTAAATCAAAGTGGCCTATAAATTGACTATTGAAATAAACTACATTCATGCAAAATTTCATGTAAATCGGACCAGTGGTTCTTGCATGATTGAGTAACACACAGACAACCGTCTCATTTTTATATGTTAGATACACTTATAAGTACAAATGTGTTTCCATCCATACACTGACATGTAATATAGGTAAATAAAACTCCCGCGTGTTGGTACATTGCATATATTTGCAACCAAAATTAAGACAAAAAAACCGATTGCTTAAACTGAATTTTGCAGCCCGATTTTCTATTTTCATAATAATATGTTGAAATAATTTAATCATTTTAGCTTTAGAATTAATTTTATGTTTTTCTATGTTCAAAATGTATAATATGTGCCTAATAATTATAGTGGAAAATATGTTTGATTAAAAAGTCTAACAAGATATTAATTCCACCAAATAGTACATAATTATCGCAATCTATACTAATATTATAAAGAGGTAAAGTTTGTAAGTTTGTAAGTTTGACGGGGCTAATCTTTGGATCTACTG
>DWNE01001130.1:0-23411 GCA_018249875.1 Cecropterus toxeus | reverse complement strand
GGTGATGAGGGCAGCATAGTAGCTAGGTGAGTTAAAGTCGAGAAAAAAGTGGTCGCTCAGAAAAAATACTTTAAAAAGCAACCATCGTAAAGAAAATTTGTCAACCAATACACAGGTTCTATAAAAGTTCACGGGACGCGAAAATTTCGAGAAAGATCCGTATACCGCAAACAGAGGGTCGCGAGTCTCAAATCGTCGACCACTGATTGAGCGAAATTTATGTAACAAGAAAAATTAGCAAATTGAATTTAAATCTTACACATACGTGTGAAATTGGATTTTGAGTTAACCGTATTGTACATTTATATAATTACGTAATTTTACAATAATTACGTAAAATATGCATTTCCGTTAGTACTACGACGGAAGAGAATTCACTCTAGTTCCATGATGAACAACGAAAGTCAAATACCATAATGGCGAAAAAACAACAATTTAACCCTCTTTCACTCTCCCAAACCAAAATTACCAATTCAAATCGAAATTTAACGCGTTGGGCTCAGAATAACGAGGCATCACCTCGGATATATTCATCACATGCATATTTAAGTACGATCAACTTTCCCTACATCGCGCTCACGAGCACAATGTGTAGAGTTTTTCACTTAACGCGCGTGTTATTATTAAGAAATTGCTGTTTCCTATACCCATTGTTGCTTAAGGCCTATGTTAACGTTGGAATACGTAAAGAAATTTGTTACGAAATTGAGGTCGCAGTGACAACCTATCGTATCATTAACCTATAAAGGAAACGTTAAGCGATGTTCTTGTGGGGAAGGGCGGGCGGACAACGGGAAATGTGATCGAAAGTAGCAATAATTACGTTCTTTACGTGGTATAATCTATTTTCTCCTGTGTTTTTGCTGGTGTCAATTGGGAGCAAGCTAGATCCAACTTATATTTGGGAATTAAAGGCAATGGAAGTGTGAGCAAGCAGTTGATACCGGTACAAAATTCTAGAAGACCCTATTAGGTTAATTGTATAAAACTCAAGATTTGATTAACAAGTCAGAGGTGAACAGAGCAGTAAGTGACTCGTAGCAAAAACCTAAACGAACCATTAATCCTATCATCGATCACCAATTTTACGTTTATCACCGGATACAAAAGCTCTAATTCTTGCTACTACAACTAGTCTTAAGCATCTGCTTTTAATAATTAAGCTCTTAACACGCTTCATTTCACTTCAATAAATGCAAGTATTGCTTTATTTACGAGATGTTTCGCAATCCATTTCTACTTTGTTGGCTACCAGGACTTAAGAAGAACATGGCATGTTCATAAGGCACTTGACGTGAATATTCCTAAAGATATATCAAGTAGGCAACCTCGTTCACCTTGACCGGTGAAGGGTCACGCTGTACCTAACGCCTAACGTAAAGATACCGATAGCATGCGTTAATCAAAATAAACGTTAAATACTCGGAATGCGCCTCCTTGTGATGTAATGTTTTTTTAAAGAGAAAGTTATGATTTTTGTGTTAAGTATGTATAATGTAGAGGTATGAAGTAATGAATTACACTATAAGTTAATCCTTTGTATGAGTAATTTATTTTGGTATCGTTATTTCTTTGGTAATTTGGAAAGGTTGGGTCGAAAAGATTGATGCAAAGCGATAGTAGGTTACTTATTTTTAACCGACTTACCAAAAGGAAATTGGTTATCTGTTCGTCACGTAGGTATTTCTTTTGTTTAATACTTATCATATATGTTGGTGTAAATGCTTATATTTGTATGTAGTGGAGATGAATCATGTGATTTATACATTACTTCTAATTTTATTTATAACTGTGTGTAGTCAAGATGTATCATGTAATATATTATATTACATACATATTTTCTCATTTTGATGTTTAATTTGTATGTTTTAAAATAATTGTATTTTAAAACATCAGATTCAAGGTATTATGTTGTATTGACAACATAATACCTTGAATCTGATGAAATACTCGGATGAAAAAATATTGTCATAAAAATCTTACTATAAAATAAAATTTTCATTATTGTCATTATTTTTCAAGTGTACCGACATGTCATCATATATGACCGAAACCCTGTGAGAAGTGGAATGTCCTAGAAATAGAATTACAGGTGTGATGATATAATTGTATTACACTTCTTGCACACATACATAATACAAAACGCAAACAGCTGTATAGGACAGATTCAGTTTTCTTAGTACGAGATTTTTATGCTTTGACGACAGGCGTGGCGGAGCGGTCGCCATATTGGTCTGACACACAGTGGGTTCCGGGTTCGATCCCCGGCCAGACAGCCATCTGAATGATGATTTAGATTTTGTTTTGGGTGTTTGTATATTCGTCTTGGTATCCATGGTACGTACGACACAGGAAAAAATCTTAGTGTGGGGCTATGAGTGTAGAAAGCGTTTTTTTCCATGAGATCGTAAACCTGTAAATGTTTAAGCAAGGTATGGGCGAGGACGAAAACAAATACATGAAGTGTACATTGCAATGTATGGGCAAACGTAAACAATGATTGTTTAGCGGAAACAAAACAAATTCATACTAGGTATAGGTAGGTGAAGTGCCACAGAACATTCAACAGAACAAGCGTAGGAAGTGTTTTCAAACGTAACAGAGCGCGTAGAAAACGAATACCGAATGCCATTTCCCTTTGTGCTCCCGCGATTCAGCTGAACTCATGAATAGATCGCTTACACAGCCATCAGATTGGAAAGCGCACGCGTACGCGCAAAAAGCCTTTAATCGTTGCAATCGTCGTGTTTATCATCGATCTAAGATACCAATGCATCGAACATGCAAATTATATCACTTATTCTATTTGCGAGTTAACATCAATCAAGTCAGAGTAAATAACACATCGTAATGTAATTTGAAGGGAAAAGTTCGATCGTTAATTATGTGTTCAGTTAGGTTTTCTATTGATAATTGATCACCATCTTTTATCGCTGATGCATTTTTTTTTAATTATGGAAGTAGCAAACGAGCATGCAGTCCGCCTACAGGTAAGTATCCACTGCCGCCCATGAACATCTGTTATCAACCCTAGATCAGAGCAGTCTCACTCGGGATTAGTTGGAACGCCTCGAATGAGTATATACATATGTCTCCCTTTAATAAATGGAATGAGAGTTTTGATATGAATTAGCTATATGAGATGTCTGCATCGCCAAGCTTTCATTGTTTACTATCTTTCACTGTTTCATAAAGGATTTAGGCCATATAGATTGGTCCACACTTATTAATAACATCCTTACAACCTTTTAAAATCCTTCATCCAACTCGTCAATTGACATGCAAATTATATCGCTTATTCGTAATGAGCAAAATAGTAAATTATCGCTAATTGAATACAATTATAGATATAGTTATTACGTTCGCAGTTTTTTGTTATCCTTTGTTATGGATAAAAGATTCTCATAATATGTACTATTGTTGTAGTAATTACGTAAATATTATGCAGATACTTTGCGAAACTTGTCATTAAAATACGTAATGTAGGTAGAAGTGAATATTTCCAAAAACATCGCTCAAGAATTACTCGAGCGATATCTTTGGAAATATTCATCCATGTGTGTTTAGTTATTAACCTAGTAATATCGTTAAAAACATTAAAACAAAAGACCCGACTGCTTGAAACATTTTTTTTGCTCTTAATGACATATATTTAATTTGACGCTAATATGAGTTTTTGTCAAAATAGTCAAGTAAAAATGTACATATTTTTAAGATTGGTCTATTTCCTTTCACTATTACTATTTCATTTGATATCAGTATTGTCGTAATAGCAAAAATAATCGTCCCTTCCCCGTTTTCCTCTTTTTAAGGCGCCGTTTTGAAAAATTATATAGTGTACGTCACTCTGCAATCTGAGACGATTCTAATGATATGTCATACGTCATAATCCGTTAAGCCGGGCTGTAGCGCGTGCCAAAGAAATGGAGATTCATACAAACAAACATACATACACATACTTGAAAAACATAACCCTCCTTCTGACGCAGTCGGGTAAACATTCGCAAAATATATAACTGTAGTTTTCACACTTGTCACTTTTCAGTTATTTGCATACCTCGATCTTAGAATGCCGATTTACACAAATTTAAATTGACGCTAAGTGAAAGAAAGAGTGAATGAAGTTTGCGGCTATGCGGAAATGTTAAATTTGCATACTTGCTCGTCATTGTCAGCAATATTCGAATTACTATATAGCTTTTGCAGTATGTACTTTGTTCTGAACTTTGAATTTACAAATACCAAAATGGTAAGTCTTTTCCGAACTCGGCAGGCTTATATTCTGGCCGATGCGAATCAAAGGAAATACGGGTAAAGACTTGAAGGCCTTCGACAAGGTTTAACAAATCTTACCTAATTACTAATTACTTGAAGTAACAACTAATTAATGTTAGTAATGTTAAGTGTCTTCCGAAGCAGAAAGTGGTGTTGAGATCTTACACAAGCGGTCATCTAACCGAAAATCAATGCACTGGGTGTTACTTAAACTACATATCATTTACGATACACCTGCGCTACACGGCCATGCACACAATAGGGAAGCTGTGGGGTACTTACACTCGACTTGACTGCACTCACACCATTTTTCACAGGCAAATTATTTGGTATGACCTGTGACACTTCAGTTTTTTCGGTGAGATTCTCGAACCGAGCGAGAATCTCCTTCACTGACACTTTGGGTTCCGAAGTTTCCTCGTGGATCGTCTCCATGTGTCCACTGGACGAGGACGAGAAACTTTGGGGGCACTTTTTTCTTTCGGGGTTCGTGGTTTTCCGGCGAACGGGTTCCGGGTCGCGAGTGTCGGCGCCCGAATCGGAGTCTTCGGGGGCTGAGGCGTCGGCGCTCGACGCCGCCTCCGAGGAGTTAATGAGGGAGTCCAGACTGGGCGCGCGTTGGGGTAAGCAGTCGTCGCATTCGATCTCGAAGCCGTAGAGGCGTTGAAGGTGGCGCCAGTTGTCGCGCATCGCGACGGAGAGGCGCGGGCGCTGCATGGTGCGCGCGAGTGCGCGGTTACCGGCCGACTGCGCGACAACCTCTGACGGGTCCGCCGCTATGGTGTATGAAAGCCTTTCGATGTTGACATTGTATATCTCGGAACGTGTCGGCACGTTCGCCGTATCGATGAGGTTTTCATTGGAACATGTGATCAAGGCCGTTGTAGATGATAACGGCTCTTTTCCAAGAACTGTTTATATTTTGGTTTACTTTTTTGTCTTTTTATCGTATCGTATCGTAAGTTGCGACAGTAAGGGTAAACCTTACTTAACGACACTTTTATTCAGTATTTAAGATCGGCCTTACCAAGTTCTAGTGATGAGGTTACGCGAAAGTTGCGGAAATCAAGTAACTTTACTATATTAATGAATTGACATGGTACGTCGCCCATTCGCCATTTCCTCTAACGTTCTCCTTCTGCGGATATTATCTATTCACGTTTTGAATTGCAGTGACCCTAATATGGTTTGTATTTAGACCGTTTTCTCTTTCAATCTTCAATGGACTCCGCGCGTAAGTATTGCGTAGTGTTAATTTGCCGTCAAAGTCAAATAAATGTAAAGGATAGACAAAGCTGTCATTCAACATATAATAACAATAATAATCTATTAAAAAATAGATAACAACTGATAAACTTATAGATCTTGTGTCGTCTAAGGACGCAACAGTAGAAGATGGACATTAGCGTCATATCTGTGACATAAACACCCGATGTGTTTTTTATTAACAAGAATTAGTTCATATAGGGACATTTTTGAGATGAGAATGAAATAGAATTCACAGAAATTATAAACTGATTCGCAATGGACTGATCAGCAACATGGATCCGTGAGGTACGTTTCCATGTTGCCAGGGCACCCATTGTGGTTACTAACACCCAAGCCAGATACGGTGACCATTGGTAAAGACCCCTAAATCCAGCTATGGATCTCAAATAACCTATGGACGGATGGATGGATTGGAAGTATTTAACGACCAATGATAATGAAATGTTATATTTTTACCCGACTGCGTCAGGAGGAGGGTGATGTTTTTCGAGCGTATATTTGTATGTATGTTTGTTTCTGTATGTCCATTTCTTTGGCACGCGCTACGGCCCAAACGGCTAGACGGAATAAACTTTTTAAGCAGTCAGATTAGTTTTAATCTTTTTAACAATGTTAGTAACATATTCTGACACCTATAAATAAAGATACCGAGATGTATTTAATATCTGAAATGTATTCATATATTCCGACAAAATCCGCGTACATTTTTTGATGTATTTAAAAAAGAAACACGAAAAATATACGTAATACGATAATATTTTTTAAGATACTTGATAATTTTAAATACAGACTTTCATATTCATTGTTCCTATTAATATTAAAATAATTTATTTTAAAAATAATTGCGTTAAGTGCTTTAAAATGTTATCTAACACAGATTAACATTTTCATGTCTTTTTTTCCTTTTTAATTTTTACGTAAGTAGCATAAATCAAATTTCGTAAGCAATACCAACTGAAGTTGATTAATTAAGACAGCATATTATTATATTATACTAGCTGACCCGGCAAACGTTGTTTTGCCATATAAATTATTTCTAAGTAACTTCTTCACAAAAAATAACTAACTTATTGTAAGTGCGTAAGGATGATTGATCGATTAGTTATCGACTGGGGATGAAAAATGTTTAAATGACTAAAATGGCTTTTAAAAAAATAGGAGTTGGTGATAAAAGGGTGAAACTTTACGGTTGTATGTATTTTTAATGCGACATAATAAAAAAAAATAAACAAAAATGTCTAAAATAAAAAAAATAGGGATGGACAACCCTTATCACTAAGGGGTATGAAAAATAGATGTTGGCCGATTCTCAGACCTACTCAATATGCTCGCAAAATTTCATGAGAATCGGTCAAGCCGTTTCGGAGGCTTACGGGAACGAACATTGTGACACGAGAATTTTATATATAAGATGTAGAATAAGGCGAACTCCGACACGTAATCTTAGCAATGAACCAATCGGCCAAATGCGAGTCGGACTTGCGCACGAAGGCTCCATACATTATCTAAAAAACGGCAAAAAAACAAGTTTCTTGTATGAGATCTCCTCTTAAATATTTATTATATTCTGTTTTAGTATTTGTTGTTATAGCGGTAAAAGAAACACATCATCTGTGAAAATTTCAATTATGTACCTACCTATATTATGTAAAGACGCGTTCGTAAAATTTGGATTTGCAACTGATGGATTTATTAACATAACATAGCGTATTCAATATTATATAGTTAGTAAACACATAATATAGTACAATACTATATATTATAGCACAGTTGGCAACCCTATCAGTACATCGTTTATTCTATGCATTGTTAATTCTAAGGATAGAATTTGGAAAAAGTGCCCTTCCACGTCCTATCCAAGACACAGCAACTATTAAGCGTGTGGCAAATCAATAATGGATTGATGATTCAATAAAAATACTTTGTAAGCGCTTTCCCGCTTTCCGTAGCCAGTGCAAGTCGTTTATCAGCCGCTTGTATAGCGGAACCGGCGCGGTCAGTGTAACGGGCTCCTAACGGGTCTCCCGATCTTAATGCTGGATTTAGTTAATTGGCGTATCCCATCTGACATGCGCGTGTTTGTATGGCAAAATTGATAACTGCTACTGTAATGATTAAGCTAAATTACTTATCTATTTTTTCATAATTAGGCTAAATTACTTATGGGTGTTCCTATAAGTGATTAATGAAGAAACTTAACTCTGAGTGGCATGGTTGAAACATTAATTTAATCTGATTATTTCAGTGACAACACGATTCGTCAATAGTTACAAAAAAAGTGTAAATTGTTTGAAAAAAAATTCTGTTTCTCTTCTTTTTCTCTAAAAAGATCTTGATGTTTTCATCATCACACTGGTTTATCAGCTAATAGTGTATATGTATATGATTATATTATTAGCCTGCATGGATGACCGCATAAGCTGTTCATTTTACACTGGTAAAAGCTGCCAGTTAACTGGATTTTTGTATCTTATTCGCCTGCTGCGACATCCACAGAAAGATAGGCGGTGGTGCAGATCGACACCACATGGCACATAATGAAGCATTATAATAAATATATAAAACGAAAGTTTCTGCTTGACTACAAAATAATTATTATTGTTATAATGAATGTCATATATGGATGTCGAATTTATATGTCCAATCAAAAATCCAGAATATGCATGCGAATATGCTCTAAAACTGTGAAATATGCACAATCAATATACTATATAGTATTGGAATTGATTAATTCCATAGAGTAGACCGTTATATATCGGTTCCTTTGATTGATTGTCTACAGCTACGCTAGATTTTACAGACAAATTAAACATTGATTAATTATTATCATCTCCCAAATGCACTATCCACCTGCAATTCTGCAGTTATGAACGACAAGACTATGTATTAATGGATGAAGCTAGGCCATTCGCACAACTCAAATAAGCACTACACTATCAACAAAAAATGCTAAAATATGCAATAAAGCTATGAAAATAACGTTTAATAAATTTGCATACAATTATGCAAACATGCTAATACATATAATGCGATGCTATAATTAACTTTTGTTAAATGATTGACATTTTAACAATGCAAAACGATATCTAACGTTATTAAAGATTTATTGAATATCATCCTGAACTTTAATATTGATGAGACGTAAAGATCAAGGCTTCTTGAACATACCTAAGTTCAATTTAATTAAAATCTCGTTCGTTACGAAATTTGTTTAACATATAACTTAGGTAGGTACATGAGAAATTACGGATTGAACACTAATAATTTAAATTCAATAATTATGAACATTGACAACCTATTAATAAATAATTGAAACCGATGGCTTAAAATATCGCTTGCGGTATGAAAGGCGAACGCGGTTACTTAGACAGGTGGATTTTTATTATTTACCTAATGAAAAGTGGTGGCTATCGCCTATGGACGTTTGGGAAAATATTATGAGAAATAACCAATGCATCGCCGGTTATCACGGAAAGCTTCTTTTGTATCTTTCTTGAAGAGTCCTATTATATATTGCGCCGTGACAAACATCAGAAGGAAGTTCATTTCAGATCTAGCACGCTCATTGTTAAAAATAATGTGTAAACCGAACCATGGTGGAATGCAACGAGCTTTGATGTCGATGGAATCTCAGCATTAGCATCAGGTCAAAAGTTACTCGGTACCACTAGATGTATTTATTTCGGGAATTTCCGACTACATAATTTTGAAAATCGATTAATCACCACATCTATGACCTATAATACTTTCTACCCCTTTATATACATTATTACATTTTGTTTGTTGCGAAGATATCGAGAAAGGTACGCAAACGAAATCAAGCGCGTCTCTATAATATGCAAGAAAATGTTTAGATATTACATTCAATAGTCTATCGCATGCACAGCGTATACACGCTGGCAATTATAACTGTACCAATTACGATCTCATTAAGACAGCTAGTTGAATTGCAAATGCTGCATAGTATATAGTTGAGTAGATAGCTATCGTTGATAGGATCGTGAGTATTATTGTGTCGTGCGGTGTTGGTCTTAAATAGGAACATTTCCTCTCATCCTGTGAATGTTTAGGAGTCGATTAAGGGATAAAATCCAGGAGATATTAAAAAGTGTCTACCTGTATGTGTTTCACTATGCTGATTATCGCCAGAAACAGGGGGTTCCTGGCTCGCTGGACATAGGTCTTCCCTAACAGGATTTAAGGAAGGTCTATATCCAGCAGTAGGCCATAAAATGCAAGTACATAGGTTGGTTTTTGTCACCGGTGTGAAGAATAAACCCAACCGTGCAATGCATATTAATAAATAAGGAAAACAGAATTGCAAAAATATATTTTATAGTACAGCAAACTTTTATTATCGTTACATAATTAATTAAGTAATAATGCAAACATAATCCAATCTAGGTAAACTGATTGACCTCTTTTTCATCATCTTGAAGATCTAATCATAGAGCCAGGAGGTGTATAGTGGAGCTATTATATGGATATCCGTAAACGGAACGTATTTTTATTTGTTTTGGTTTGTTAAAGTCGAGTACGTTTGTGATTTATGAAGTTAAGTGACGAGAATCTGAAGATGAAGACAGGGGCCGAAAAGTGGAACAAGGTATAAGTCTATATAATCCTAGTATAGAACTTAAGGTCAAATACAGACTTGTCGCCCTTAATTAATTAATCTGCCTTATCAGCCCTTCATCCAAAAGGAAAACAATAACAGAATATTAGTGGCAGTAGAGTCGCCGCGGTCAAACTATGGAGAATTCTACCATTTTATTTTATTTAACCGTATCATCGTAATGCTTATAAGTACGGATTTTTCTTAAAAAACACTGAATGTATTTTATAAATATACATAATGCTGTTACGTTATTTATATTGATATGACAAGTTAAGCGAACAAGATGTTGTTGGTAACCGTACGAATCAGCTACATAAAAGTCATAATACTCCAGTTCGCGAATTTTAGAGCCTATAAAAGGCTTATTTATGGATTTTAAATGCCGCTAAGAGAAAGTTGCGTGTTTCAAATATCCGCATGGGGTTTTGCGGATAAATTGGCAAAATTACATTCGTTATGTTCATTATGTGTTTGTATTAACAAGTACCTCCAACGTGTATATGGATAAATAATGAATGCTTATTTATCCATATACACTACATTCTAGATATATAAGGTGGTGCATTTCCAATTCACAATCACAAAAGTTTAGTCCTTACCGATGTAGCCAAGTAGGTATGAATATAAAAAAGTTTATATTTTCGTTAATTGTTATCAGAGAAGCATTGTGGCACTATGCTTCAGATGTCCCCTACCTGTGACGAGACTTCGGAAGGAAGAACAGTCCAGTCAGCAGACACATCAGTTAAGCCGTCAACATACATTTTACGTTCTTAATAACTTTGTCAGGCAACAATTTTAATAATTTAGGCTTATGTATTGGCCATGTAGTAAATATTTATTGAAAAATGATTACAACTACATAATGCCACACAAATTTTAATTTTGGTGGCACATATTGAACACCTTATTTGATGACCTGAAATTCGATTGTAACTAATAATTACGCAATGTATTCAAAACATTGTATAACTTCGGAAGTAATATATATTATGTTATGTTAGTACAATTTTTACTTTTAAATGTGTGCGAGCTTTTGCTGAGTCACTTATTATCGACAAGTAAACTTCAGTTGCGTTAAGATAAATTAGAACCTAATAGAAGGTAGCAAAGTATATGTTAGTCAAGTGATCGGCCAAGTTTTGACAAGTCATCTATAATGAGTATGAATGGTTTAAAATTAGAAAACGACGGTATTATATGAAGATTTGCAGTGACGAAATCTAGGAAATATCGCAAAGAACAAAGTTCATTGCCTTTTAGGGATAATTTTCGAACGTAAGTTATTCCTATATAGTGGAAATTAGGAGTGTTAAATGATAAAATCCGCGTTTTTATTTATTTGTTTCTGTTTGACCAAATTCAATCTATTTTCTTCGCATCCCTCCTTAGTATAAAGTGAGAAAATAAGTCAAAGACTAGCCAATTATTTTTCGTAAACCGCTGTGGGGTTCCTTCTCCTCTCTTTTATATAGTTATATATGGAAAAGCTAAAATTCTACTCCACAATAAATAATTAAACATGATTGCTAGCACTAAGCAGGAATATTTTTAACCAAAAAGTCGTGTGTGGCGAATAATCAATTTAAATATCTTGTTTCATTGTATTTTTGAAGGATATCTTATTAATATTATAAAGGCGGAAGTTTGTTCTGGATGGATGTTTGTTACTTCACGCAAAGATAATCGTCAATTTGCACTAAGTTTTGGCAAATAGATAGTTTATGGAGTTAATATATAGGATTCTCTTCAGCGCATTAAACACGATCAAAGCAGGCACAGCGGGAAAGAATTAGTTATGTCGTCGCTTCATTGAACATTTGTGATATATAACTGATTTTAGAAATACTATAACAGTTTCGACATATAGGAGAAATTACAGTTACTTGAATGAAAGTAATTTGAAGCACTTACTAACGGAACTTTTTTATCTTGATTTCGATCATGCCAATTGCAAATGACATCGAGTGCTATCCGCAATATTATGTACTTTATGCAAGATCATTGTACGACTGCGATATAAATGCTCATAGTGGTTAGGAAAAGTCCGTCTAATTTCATAATGCATTTTTAAGTTTCTGTATATAACAATATATTTATAAACGTATATAAAACAGAAGAAACACTCCCATCTGATTTAACATTTTAAAGCCTACTACAGCTAAAGCTCTCATATTTGGATAACACTTTCATTTTATTATGTAGAGACGCATTAAGGGTTTTTCATATTACACCCCTAATTATAACCCAATAATTAAACTCCCAATGGGGTATGTTGATATTATTTTTAAAGTATTATATGCGCGTAGCTATTCGCGAGAATCAGTTAATCAGTAACTTACACATTTCATATAAGTTTTTTTTCATTTCAAAAATCGATGAAGAAAAATCGATGAAAAAAGAACTCATAGCTTCTTAATAGTCAAAAAGCACATCTAACAATATTTTATTTACTATTCTACTCTATGCACTATTTCTTGTTTTTCTAACATGAAAAGATTTTTTAATCATTCATTACATGGCTATCGTTCTCGATTTTCATGTTATTATTTTACTTTTCTTAAAGATAGTGAACAAATTCCCGTTAAATGATTTTTTTTCGTTTTGATTTGCTAAATGCGTTTCTTCCTCTCCGAATCCGAAGCAGTACGACTTACCTGATTGTGTTTTCCCTTTTATGCTCCTGCTTCATCTTTTCAATGAATAAAGCAGAAGAATTGAGCTTGTGCTTCATGCGTCTTTTCAACTATAAATATGACTCACCTGTGACTGCTGCAGCGCGAACTCAGTGATGAGCGCGTGCGCGTGGTGCGCGAGCGGCGCGTGCAGCGTGAGCGGCGCCTCGCGCGCCGGCGTCAGCTGCAGCGTGCCCGGCGCCGGCGCCGTCGCGCGCAGCCCGCTCAGCGAAAGTGTGCGCCGCGCTATCAGCCCGGATGGACCTGATGGGGAATGTTTGGTAAGAGGGACCTGATGATTACGGACTTGTTTATTTACGTGCCAAGAGGCATGCAATACATTTGCAAAACCCGCTTAGAGATAGTGTATTATATGCTATCAGGCCGGATGGACCTGATGGGGTGCATGTTTAGTAAGTTATTTGCTCAGATGGACCTGGTGGTAATTTATATTGTTTATTTACTTGCCAAGAGACATTTCTAAAATCAGATGGACCGGGTGAGGATATTATGTTAATCAACAACCAGATAAACCTGATAATAACACACGATCATGAAACACTAGGAATATTATTTACGCCCACGAATTTTGTTATCGCTATGGTTTGTATTCATAAATATTCAGACCAAAAGTACTACATTTAAAAAGGGCCTATAATGAGTAGGATGAATAAGTCAAGCAATGTAACTTTTATTTACGGGGATTATTGACAAGACTGATTTAAATGGAAATAAAAGTATGTTATTGAGTGTTGTATAATACAGAATGATTCTTTCAATTTTTTTCTTTGCTTTGGCATTTTTTGTGTATTATTCGGACCTTATATGTATTCTTATCTCACCTTTAACACCGATTGTAACAGCACTATGCGATACTGCCAGCACCGCGTTTTCTCCCGGCGGCATCCTTGCGGAGAACAGTCTCGCGAAGTAGAAGGGCCAGCCGCGAGCCATCTCGACTGCTTGACGCTTGGTAGCGGCCCGCGGCGGTCCGCTTTGTGAGCGGAGCCACGCTGCGCCCGCACGCCGCTCGCTCGCGCTTATACGCAACGATGGAAGGTTCGATGTTATGTCGTTTATGATCTGTTCAAATTTAATGATTTTTAAATAGATGTACTTTGTCCAGGGAGGTACCACCGCCATGCCTATTTCTAGCGTGAAACAATTTCCGCGTCGCAGAGGAAAGGTGTGATTAAGGGATTACTTTTGGGCTCGGAAGTAGCAACGCATCTATGTTCGCCCCTGTAATGGATTACGTGGTTCACTGATGCTCATGGACCACAGTGACCATTTATCATTAAGCAGACTCTATGAGCTTTTGCTACTTAAATGTTAAAATAATATATTTTTTTAACTAATTGTACGAAAAATATACTCAAGTGGAATGGATTTTGTTTTCTTTCTTGTAATATAGCTTTATAAAATATTAATGAAAACATACACTAAGTATTATAACACTTACTTGAGCATACAGTAGGTCTAGTATAGCGGGCTCGTTATACGTCTCGAGCGGCGTGAACACTTCCTTGCGCACGCGCAGCTTCCACGGCACGCGCGAGTACGTCAGGAACGTTCGTTCGGACGGCAATAACGCAGCTGGGGCGGGGACGTCACCTATACCACATAGTGTACATGTTAATGGGTTGTAGAACAATACTTTATAGCCTAACAAGAAATGCATAACCTGCCATATTAAAGCTGTGTTAAGCGCTGTTATGTTATATTATAGTTTATGTACTAAGTCGCTAATATAAAAATGTTTCTAGTTTATTCTGGAGTATAGTCCATTTATAAACGGTTTCAGGTAAGATTAGTCTTAGCAGTACCTATTTGATTATCATGTTGGTTGCAAGATTTTTCTTCCTTCTTTGTCATAAAAAGCTTATAAAACAGAGCATGCGATTTTCTAAATTATAAATAAGATCTTATTACCGTACTTATACGATAATCACTTCGTGTCAGTATATTTAAAAATTACTAGAATGATCATCGTAATAATATTATATACTTGTTATACTACAATATTCCAAATTATTGCAAGTGTTATTGCATTCTAAAAACCAAAATTAGGTACGCGTTAGATAATATGTAGCAATATAAAATATAGCAATTTATTTAGAATGCATTTAACACACAATACATTTAGAAGAAATTACGATATTTTTATATAATCGTATTTTTATATGTAAATAAATGCAAATATTTTTACTTACGTTCAATATGTTCCGTTTTGTCTGTAACATGCGTTGAAACGGAATGTCTCCGTTCAGCTTCTGCCTTTCTATCTCTTTCTTTTTGGGCCATATGAGTCTTGAACGTTGGCCTGTCAGTTCTCTTGGCAGTGTCATTGTTTTCTGGTGGAAACACTACGTCTGAACGAGGACTATCTCTAACCCTACCGACTAGCATATCTCGAGAATTCTTGCGGCCGTCAAAACGTTCAAAGTCGTCATAATAGGGCGAAGATCGCTTCCGTTCGAATTTGCGTTCTTCCAATTCATTTTCCTCTTTCCTCCTTTCAGTTCTTGTTGGATGGATTTCGTATATTTCCGATGCTTCCCTGCCGGAGTAGTTGTCTCGAACATCACGTCTGTTATCCACTGCGGATTCGGAATCCCATTCATCGCGACCCTGTTGTTCTCTGTCGTCGTAACTTCTTACATCTGACTCATCACCCCAATCGTCCCTTATTCTCCGATCGCGGCGATCTGCTGTAAGGAACCGTGAGGCCAAATCATCGCCATGAGAGGTTTCGCTCTCCTCTTTTCTACGACTACTCCAGTTCGCAATGAAAGCGTGTCGATCGTCTGCCTCTCGGTTTTGGTGGACGCCGAATGTGTCTCTGTCTCGACGAAGTTGGGCAAACGTTGAAGAAGCAGTATCGGGTGCAGGCGGTGGGGGAGCTGGTCTATCAGGAGGAGTTGGCGGGGACTTCGGGGGCGGCGGAGCTGGACCCGGCGGGGCAGGGGGTAGGGGTGGTGGAGGGGCATCCCACCTCATAACTCCTCCCAACTGACGCTCGAGCATTAATTTTCTCGTGTCTTCCAACTTATTTACAGTACGTGGTGTCTCTGCTGCAGATGAGGAACTACGAACAGAATGATTCGCTGTCACTCGTTCCAATCTTTGTCTCATTTCGGAGCTTAGTTTAAGCTTTCCAACACTGCCTGGAGAAGGTCTTTGCGCACCTATCTCGAAACTTCTTCTCGCCGTTCGTTGAGACGGAGGTTCCCTCGATGAGTCGAGTCTAGGTTGTCCGTCGACTTCAAATTCCTCCCAATCGATTCCTGGGGATGCTTCCGAACGTGATCGGCCACGGGGCGGCTCATGTTCAACTCCATTACTTTGTGCCTGTGGTGTATGACGTCTTTGTATTTGACGCAGTTTAAATTTAGTAAAGTCTTGATTTATGTCATTTCCGGCAGCGTCCTTTGGTGGGGGCCATCGCCATTTACCGATACGAACAGTCTTCGCGCGTCCATATGGGTCCATGAAGGGTCTTATTTCAGATGGATCAATATCGTGAAGCGGTGGCGGCATTGGAGGTGGAGGTGGTGGAGGCGCTCCCGTTGAAGAACTTTCATTTGATTCACGCCTTGACTTTACTGAATTTCTTGGTGGCGAATGCACCTGAGCGTGGACTACTGTTGAAGGTCGAACTGGTGACGTCGGAACAGAGTCTGGTGATTCTACAACCTGTCCCGCTAGAAGTGTTTGCAAGGCTTGGTTCTGAGCGAGCAGTTGTTGCTGAATTTGCAGATTTTGTGCCATTGCATTCTGTAGGAAAGCCCGTTGTAAGTTTTGATGATATGCATTAATGTCTACAGTTCCTGGTGGTGGCAGGTGTAAGCCTAGGGCTGCTGCTAACGCTTCAGGTGTTGCGGGCATGGCCGGCATTGAAGGTGGTAGAGACATGGCTCCGAAGCTTAGAGCTGATGTATTGGCACTGGCCGCTCTCGGCGTTGCACCGCCACCTTTTATGGCACCAGAAAGACCTTCACCGTCAGTCAAACGTTTCAAACTATCATTCATAAATATTGGGTCAAATAGATTCGTTATGTAATCGTCCACAGAATCTACTGTTGATTCCTTTCTACTAGTCTTTCCTTTTTCTTCTTTTCCACCTCCCTTTATTAACTTCTTTAATTGTTCTACGTTTCCCAAGCCTTCAATTTGTTCGTTGTATGTACAATTTAAGACGCTATCAATAAATTCGTTGTATTCCTTGCCACCTTTTATGCTAGCAGCTAAAGAGCGAGCATCTGACAGTTCGTCGATGTTCGGGTCTAGAACAGGAGAGAACAAGTCGTCCAAGAACTGGTCAACGTCAGACGCCTGGCTCGGGACGCGGACTCGTCGCACATGGGACGCTAAACTTGGAGCTTCTGAGGTATCTGACATAGCTGAAGACCTGGTAATAAAATAAAACAAAAATAAATTAAAGCCTATTAGTCTACATACAATGTACTGGTGCAGTTTAAATGGGGAAATACCATTGCCACACATATTTCATGCGTGAAGTAGTCCTTGCATTTGGCCGGAAGGATGCGGTGGCTCACTTATTTATATGCGATTAACTTAGTCCTCGTGAGTGCGTTACTAACGCATCAGAAAATTTTACTGCTGATAGAATCTCAGTTCTATTTGAAGCAGCTTACTGACGTCCTTGGGTGGCAGTAACCGCTTACCATTAGGTGCACTGCATGCTTGTTTAGTGCTTCAAAAAAAAAAAAACAGAAACCAACGTTCCAACAACTGTATCAAATGTTCATAACAACGTATAATAATGCCTTACCTGACCCCACCAAACTCAGAACTCTTCTCGATGTATGCACGACTAGACTGCGAGCCGGCCGGCGCGCGTTTACCAGCGTATTGTGATTTTATGTACCGCGATGGAAGCACTCGAGATCCCGTCCCATATTCGCCTTCCATTGCTCCCTTACTACTGGTTACACTTGGCGCACCACCTAACCTCTCAACCGAGTGATAACGATCATTGAGACGTGATTGTGACAAACCCAAATCTGACAATTTCGTTGGTTGTGGTGCTGGATTGTCGCCTAGAAGATTATCTAAAGATCTGCTGCGGACTTTATCCGAAGTCTGTTCAAAGTATCTCTCGTTTAACGCAGATTCTCGTGATAGGATATCATGAGATGTCTTTCTGGAGTACTCATGGTTATGTTGGGTATGTTTGGGCATAGAGTGCGTTTCTTCTTGTTCCATCTTCCAGTTATATTCGGATATGTTCTCCTCTATGGATTCTTGAAGCATGCGTTGGATGCTGGGTGATCGTGATTTTGGTGGCTCTGGTGGCGGTACCTGCCATACAAAAATAATAATAACCACCTCATGTCAAAAAATTTGTAGTATATGATAATGAAGAAATAAATAAGAGTTACAATAGGATCAAAATTCCGTTTTTTTAATGTTTTAAAGTTTGTGTGTAAAAATTAAAAGATAACGATTTCTTTTGACACATACACAAAGCTCTTAGGGCATGTATGTTGACAGCAGTCAGTATTAATACACTGGATGAATGAGTGAATGGATTTCAAAGGGGTATTGATTGGATTGAATGTGTGATTAAATTATACCTGCGGTCGCAAAGTCCTTTCGCTGTCTACAGACGAAGCGCGCGGCGGCGGTGCGGGCGCCTGGCGGGCCGCGGCGGCTCGCAGCGGCTCGCTGCGGCCCGACGACAGCGCGCTCCATGTTTCTATTTCGCCCACTGCGTCCAGTGCGTATTCGCAGCCAGCCCATTCTAAGTAAGAATTGATTTTGTTATTGGCACCTATAGATATGCAAGTTTTTTTTAAAATGTAGGTTTGTTGTTTGTTTGTAAAAGTAGTTGATTGCGGCCGTACTAATTAAAGTAGAAGCCATAACAGATAGTTTTGTTTAGTGTGACAGTAATTATATGTTTTTGGTGTGTTTGTTAAATTCCGGCTAAAGGTAGTTACATACTTTATGGAACTTAACTACATATTTATTTCAGTAAAACCTTTCAGATCTCAGTATAACAAGAAATATATTTTGACACAGGTCTGAGTTTACATAAATTTATACATAACAGTTTTTCTAACTACAAAACCTAATATACGCTCACTTTGCGATATAAATTTCTGCAGCTTAAATTTAAATCATATATTTATTATACAATATTGTACGTCGTGTTGCATATTTTACATACGCTATGGAAATATGTACAGGCGATGGCAACGTCAATATCTAACCAGTGAGTTGTCCGTTGTGCTCCATGGTGAGCGACCAGCCGGCGGCGGCCCGCGCGACGCCCGCAGCGGCCAGCGCGGCGGCCGCAGCGCGCTCGCACGTCGTCCACGGCTCTACGCACACTGTCTGCACCGTGTCTGTGGACAAATTCTGTTGTATTAGCTTTGTTTGTATGGTTATTTAATATGCTTTTAATATTTCTAGTCATGTGGTAGGGGAAATCAATATTCATTGTATTAAGTTTATTTGTATGTTAGTATGATTCTCTCCTGTATCGTGGGTGCCATGGACACACAAAGACGAATACACAAACATCCAGACCCAGAACATAATCTAAACTATTCATTCCCATTTCTATCTGGCCAGGAATCGAACCCGGAACCCACAGCGTCAGACCGGTCTGGCGACCGCTCCGCTACGCGGATCATCGTGGAAATAATTAGATAAATCGTCGACTTCGCGGAATAAAATAGAAATAATTTGGATAACTATTGTAGTATTATGTAGAAGGATATATTTTTTCCTTTCCTATACTTAGTCACTCACCATCGTACAACCGCAGCGGTAACGTAGGCCTAGCATGTTCAGCAGCCGCTCGCCACTCCAGCAGCGTGGGCGGCGCGCGACGAGCCACGCCCGACACCCGCGCGGCGCCCGCTTCACTCCCGCAAACCAACCGCAGCAGTCGCGCCCGCTCGCGACCCGTCGCGCGCTCAGATATCAAGCGAACGAGGTACCTGCCGTAAATATTGCATACTTGATGAACTAGTAAATATATAGTTTTATTCATTTATGATAATTTAAAAATAACATGTGTGGTAAATGTTGGTAAATTATTTTAACGGTAGAAATATTTCCATCGAATCTACTTACAAAGTAAAATCAACTCAATAATAGATATTAAAATATATCATATTATGCAGAATTAAAATAGAGACACAGGAACCAAAATATAGTGTGGAACTGTGAGTGTACAAAACGTTATTTTTTTTAACGCTAATGTTTGTAGCGGACTAAGGCCTGAAACTCTCAATTTGAAAGAAGACCCGTGGTCAGCAGTGAAATGAAATGTCACTTACAAATTGTCATTTACAATATTTTTTCTTACACTACCACCGGATCGGAAGATGACCTCAACTGAGAAGATCCGGCAAGAAACCCAGTGGGTTTGTCTTTTTTTTGTAATATTTTGTATCTTTTTTACAACTTGTTTATTACATGGGCAGTAAAACGCTAGCTTCAGTGGTATAATGATGGGTAACAATCAACAATTTTGTTTATAATTATTTATTAGCATGTTGTGTTAGCAATTTTTATAACTGTACTTGTGTTAATACATAAACAATAATGTAACAACTGTTGGTGAACCAAATGAATAAAAATAAAAATGTCTGGTAACGTACTTGTGTAGCGCGGGTCCTGGCTGGAAGGCAGCGAGGCAGTGAGCCAGGAGCCGCAGCGCCCGCGGGCTGTCGGCCTGGCTGCACAGCTGCACCAGGATCTCGTCCCGCAGCCCGCGCGACGCCAGCCCGCGGGACGCGATGTAGTCCGCTACCACCTATCACACGGATGTTTTTAATCTCTTATTGCCGGTTTTTAGACTCAGTTGCATGGATCGTGGTCACGGCTACACTCTTAGGGGCCACTTTATATCTACCTAACTGGAAATCAAACGAGTTGAATTTAAAAATATTATAAAAAAGTGCATTGTGTTATACTGCAATTAAATGGTATTGTATACAAAGTTCAAATTAAAAAAGAACACAAAACAGAATAAAGAATGGGCTTAATTTTAAGAAAAAAAAGTGCAGTAAGTAGGTATGTTGGAATTCAATATTATATATGTTCATTGTTTAGTAACTTTTATTAATTGATTTACTGTTTTATTTTTATACTAGATTTTATATGTATACGTACTTTCTGTCTAGCCTCGTTCCCCGCAGACGACTCGTCACACCATCTCAGAATCAGCTTGAAAACTGCCACAGCGTCATTAAAATCTTGATCCCTGAAACAACATTGCTATGTAAAATGTTGCTCCCATATAATATACAAAATAAAAAAAATATTAGACGAATAGTTCTTATATTATTGAAATCACATTAATTGGTATTTTTATATTTATTATATTTTCAAATGCTTTCGCTTAGTAAAAAGACCCAAAATCAAGCAATTCATTCCAAAACAGTTTTGCGCAGACAAAATAAATCAGGTTTTTTATTTCCACGTTACCAAAACTACTTGTACTTACGTTTACTTATAGTTTTGGTAAAGTGGAAATAAAAAGAAATGAAATCACAAATAGATAATAACTATTTGTTTATATTTCTATCCTGACCGTGACAGATGACTTGGCCGTTGACTTATACCTACTATTGTCCGCGTATTGAGTCTTAAGAACATTTACTGGATGAGACTTAAGACTCAACAATCTTTATGCATTAGTGGGTACAAGTCAACGGCCAAGTCACACAACATTAACTATAATAATAAATAAATCGCAGTAAGGAAGCCTTAGACTTGGCACGACTTTGTCTAGATTTCATTACTTTTTAGAGATAAACAAGCAGCTCCATCGAGACTTGGTAAGTTTTTTTATAAAATGTTTTTAGTGGGATTCATATTTTCAAAATTTACCTAACAGCAGCCTTCGATAAGAAGGGCCGGGTAATGGGGTGCTTCTTTGGGGTGAGCTGTCCGCCGTCCGCGAAGTACACTGAGCTGAACTTGGAGAAAGCGAACTGCTGCAGGTCGCGAGGAAGTTGGATGCGCTCTTCTTCAGCGTATACGTCTTGGGATACCTGGAAATTGTTTTTTTTTTTTTTACTGTAATTGTTATTCATTTTTATACTTATTTAGCAAACAGGACATGAGGAGTCTGGGTATTTATTACTCTCTTTTACAAATCGCTTGTTATCCTGTCTAATAACAGTAGTGTCAATATTTGGTTAATGTTTGGTGGTTAGATGGAGATACTTAAGCGAGGCCTTCCATTATAGTCCTCAGGGATAACTATGTGCCTGTGACTTTCTTTAGGTTTTTTCAATATTGTGATTAATATTTTTTTATGAGATCGCAGTAGCAAAACGCTCAAGCTACCTGGCGGTAATGGACACTGTCGTCCACGGACATCGATACGGAGTTGCGTAGAAATGGGGTTCTATCTGTACTTAATCACAGATGCGTTGCTTCCGTCGAGAATCAAGACGGTCGTCTCATATGAAAGTGAGCTGACAAACACATCCTTCCAACGAAACGCAAGAACTGCTTTACGTTAGAAATAAGTGTGGTGGTGGTGCCTCCCCTTTCGAATGATATTTTTACTAGTACTTTACTTTCTTTGCATCCTGCATTAATGTTTATGATCAGTAATAGCCACTTAATATCAGTACTGCATGTTCAAATTAAAAATTCAAATCTTGTATTGCCTGAAAATGGGTAGGTGTAAATGTTATTTTGCTACTTCTATGTTATAATCAATAAGTATTTTGTCACAAAAAGTGTTTACCTTAGAAATGTTCCTCTCAGCATGAGGTGCTTGCCATTCGTCGATCTTGGAGAGTATGAACGCGAGTTCGGCGGGGACTTCCAGCACTTGTAGGCTTTCCGCCTTCGCTTTTTGTTCTGCCGCACGTCGTCTGAAAACCAAAAAAAATTGTCAACACATACATGTATGAATATTTGAGTATCTGAATATACTCTTTTAATTTTTAGAGTAACGTCCTCTATCTATCTATTTATTTATCAGCCCTTTAAAATCCATAGGCCTGCCCTAATCTGCGCCACTCCGACCGGTCCTGCGCCATCTGAATAAGGAGTACAGGCCGCCCCCCGACCAGATGGACTGATGACTTGAAGAAGGCGGTGGGCTACCGTTGGATTCAGATGACGCAGGACCGGTCGGAGTAACGGCATAGAAAAGTAACAATAATTTGGTGGCAGAACACTTCATTGTTTATCTCCGGCGCCACACCTATTCTGCCTTAGTCTAGCAGTGCGAAGTGCTGCCGTGTTCTGGTATGAAAGGTGTGGTAAGGCAGACATACTTATCGAAGGCCTTTCAACTTATTTCTCAGGGATAGCAATGTATCTGTGGGCTCGTATTACATACTTAAGGATTTTATTAAAAATAACGCTTGCTACACTCATAGCCTCACACTAGGATTTTTCTCCTTTGTCGTGGGTACCATGGACACAAGAATGGCCGGGGATCGAATTCGGAATCCACTGTGTGTCAGACCTGTATTGCGACCGCTCCGCCACGCGGGTCGTATTATATATATTGTAACCGAAAACAGATAAACACGGTGTTTTTACGTAGTACGCATTGTAGCTGT
>DWNE01001129.1:0-23411 GCA_018249875.1 Cecropterus toxeus | reverse complement strand
AACATTAGGTATAAGATTTAAACTAACACTATGGATTGTCACAAAAAAAATGTCCGAAATAAAGATTATTATTATTACCTGAATGCGTCAGGAGGTGGATGGTTTTTCGAGCGTATATATGTACATATGTGTGCTTGTTTGTATGTATGTTGTTTTAAAAATTGTATTTTCTATTGTTTTTTATTGTTTTGTTGGGTACAATAACGTGTATTATTATTATTATTATTATGTTTGTATGTATATCCATTTCTTTGGCACGCGCTGCAGCCCAAACGGCTTGAAGGATTGTGACGTATGACGTATCATTAGAATCGTTTCAGTTTCCAGAGTGGCATGAGCTATATACTTTAAAAAAATGGCGCTTGGGAAAAGTGGAGAAGGGGGAGGAGGGACGTTTTTTTATTGCGACAATATGGCTATCAAATGAAAGCTAAGAAATCGAACAGTCTTCGAGAGTAGCAACGAATGTGATTGACTTCAGATAGAACCCCTGTTCTATATGAAGTTGCTTACAGATGTCCATAACTACTTACCATCAGGTGAACTGCTCGTTTGCTGCATTTTTTTTTATAAACATGAAGTAGCAAACGAGCAAGCAGCCCACCTGATGGTAAGTGGTTACTGCCGATGCCATGGACATTTGTAAGCAACTTCATATAGAACAGGGGTTCTATATGAAGTCTATCACAGATGCATTGCTACTTCCGAGGACTGAGATGGTCGCTTCATATAATAGTGAGCCGGCAACCACACCCTTCCACCGAAACGCAAGAACTGCTTCAGGCTAAAAAAAGGTGTGGCGTTAGTACTTCCCCGGTCGAACTACATTGGTTCTACCACCTGGCAAAATATATGTACGATAGAGCAAAAAATGAAAAATTATTGAATTCTGTTTCTCCCTTCTATTTTTCTACTTAATTTCTTGAGGTACTCAATACAATGCCACATGTTCTATAAATATTTGAACAGGCAGTCTATATTAATTAAAATATGAAACCTCATGGCAACTTAAAAGTGATACCTACATAAATGGATACTTACCTCATATTTAGAGATTACATGCGTTCTAAAAAATAAATATCATTTGCTACAATGGTAACATAGGACAAGGATTTATTTATCGCAGGCGTACCAAGTCCAACTCAGTCTTCAGAGGTCAGTTAACACGGATCGTTCTTTTCTACGGTTGATTACAGGCGTGCGGGAGTATGTTAGTTCAGTAGTATAAAAAAATTGTTGGCAATGGCAGATGGACGGATGGGCAATTCTTAAGAAATCCAAAACCTTCTGAAGTACGGTAGGTCAGAGTCTAAACATGCTTTAAATCTAGCACAAGCAACTTTTTAAAATTATAGACCAAAAAGCCCATTGGTATATTGGTAGGTACTGTAGTATAAGTTCGAGTTACACTGTGAAAACTATATCAGCCAAAAATGCTTTTGCCTGGGTCCCTAAAAAGTGAAGCGAGGCCTGTGTACAATTTTACCTCACGGAGAATAATTCGTCGAAAAAAGCAGTCCTAGTTTTTAGAGTAGGTAAGAGCTAGCAGTCTTACCTGGGCTGGTAGTAAAGTGCTTTAAGTAATAAATTTCCATTCCATGTATAGACAATATACAATACATAAATACCTACTGTTAGAATTAAAAATAAACGAAATATTACTTTTGAATTTAGAACCTGTCATTTTTATACGATTGTTCTTTGTGTTTGGCTATTTTCGCGCCAATACCTAGTAAAATATTTTGTCATATTAAAATGGACTTGGGCGATCTTAATAACCGAATCGCTGTGATTTCATTACATTATTATGGAATAGGTATACGTTACGAATAGGAACCAAATACAATTTTTATAATCCTCCATACTCTTGGTATTAATTAGTCAAATGTTTGTGTACCGAGTTATTGATAGGTACAATGAAATATCACTTGTCCGTAATAGAAAAAGATCTGGCCGTCCACGTAATGTTTGTACAAAAAGGCGAGCAAAACAGTAAGGGTAAGAATTCGAAGAGGTCCTGTCCGAAAGCAAAAGATTTTATCTCGGGAGATGAAGATAGCACCTAGAACTACGTCCCGTATTTTAAAAGATGACTAAGGACTTGCAGCCTATAAGAGAAGCGTGTCAGAGAGAGAGAGGTCATGTCCTAATTGATAATTTAAAAAGAAATAGGGTACATAAATCAAAATAACTTCTTAAGCAATATTTTAAAAATAAAATGACCGTATTTATGATGACAGCTCTAAAGAAGCTTCCCAATTAGTCAACAGAGTACAACGTGTGCATTGTCCTACTTTAGCGATGGTTTGGTGGGGTGGTCGGTGTGAAGGAGTGACGGAGAGCGATATTTTTGTGTAAAATATATCTGAAGATCGGCCAGAAATGTATCAAGATACCAGTTCTAAGAACGTGGTAAAGCCCCTTAACAACACCATGTTCAATAATGAAGTGAGGTGCTTTCAGCAAGACTCGACTTCGGATCATAAAGCTCAATCCACCCAATCTTGATTAGAAACGAACGTGCTGGACTTCATAAGAGCTGATGACTGGCCTGGAATCAGACTGGCCGTAATGTAGTCTTGATCTTAATCCACTGGATTCTGATTTATGCTCAGTTTTAGAGAATAGGTAAAGCTAGCTCTAAACGCCATGATAATTTGGAGTCCCTGAAACAGTACATACGATTGGCAGTGGAAAATTTTCGCTAAGATTGCGTGCTGCTATTAATAATTGGCCTAAACGTTTAAAGGGCTGAATTGCAGCCAATGGAGACCATTTTCAATAAACTTTATATGCATATTTCTATGGTTCTATATTAATGTGTTAAAATAATACACTCTAATAGTAATAAATGTTACGTTTTTTTTTAGTAGCAAACGGGTTTGTAGTCCACCTGATGCTAAATTGTTGCTGTCACCCATGGACATTTGTAAGCGACTTCACATAGAAAAGGGGTTCTATCTAGTGATGCGACTCGAGTCATGTTTTTACTCGAGTCACTCGAGTGGATTAGACACACTCGTTACTCGAGTGAAAAAAAATATCACTCGAGTCAGTTACCGAGTGAACTAGTCGCATCGATTTGATTCTGTTGTCAGTAAATGTCATTTTAGATATTCCCGTTTTTTTTTGGTCGTCAAAATTCAAGTAAGATTTTTCACTCGAGTGACTCGAGTAGGACTCGAGTGAGGTAGCAGAATTGCTCGAGTGACTCGAGTTACAAAATCCTACTCGAGTCGCATCACTAGTTCTATCTGAGGTCGATCACAGATGCTGTGATAATTATTTTACTCTTTGGTTGCTACTCCCGAGGACTGAGATGGTCGCCTCATATATAAGTTAACCGGTATAATGTTTTTTTTGTAACAATAATTATGGCAAGCCTAAGTATGACATGTATCTATATTTAGAATTCAAATATGACATGTATAGTTAAAGCTCTAACAAATAAAGAATATTTCTGTTTATTTAAGTTGGCATTAATATTACTTATATCCATTACTACTGTCAGTACCGTCTCAACAATTATGAATAACTTTATTTTTATAAAAAAAAAATGTTAAATTTAACATGCATGCGGGAAATGTGTCATGGTCATGGCCTTAAAAGTAATATAGTATTTGGGCAATGCTAGAAATGTTTTATTGTGACATTTACATGGCATGCTGCCAATGGACTAGTTGACATAATATATTAAAAATCGGTTTCGGTTATTTCGTAAAAACAACCGGCCACATGCGAGTCAGACTCGCACACAATGGGTTCCGAACCGATATTATAAATAATTGAATGATTTAGTTCTTGTTATGTTTTGTAACATTTAAATAGAAATTTTATTCGCATATGCTGTAACGAATACTGTTTTTTCAAGAAAACGTCATGTAAAATAGATTTCAATTTACTAACGAATAATTAGTTTAAAACCGCCATTTTATGGTGAAAGATCCAACTACAAGGAATTCTCCATAATTATTGAAATAAGCGCTATCAATCACTTCAAAGTTGAATTACTTTGACTGTACTTTTGGTAGATAGCGCCATCTAGAGAACGTAAAGTCGAGCAAAAATCAAGCATGTGTGGGAGCCCGCATTAAATATTTTTATTTTATTTTGTTTTTAATATTTGTTGTTAAAGGGGCAACAGAAATGCATCATGTGTAAAAATTTCAACTGTCTAGCTATCATAATTCATGAAATACGGACAGCGGAGTCTTAGTAATAGGGTTCCGTTTTTAACCTTTTGGGAACCCTAAAAATAGATTGTATTGTTTGAACTTTAATTTTTGCTACATGATTTAGAAAAAATCTATTATTGAAACTGCCTATTCGTTAATTAATCATTTAAAAACGGTTTAGTTAGTCCTTCTCACGCAAAGAAGGTTATTTTTTCTCACGCAAAGAAGGTTATTTTTAGTGACCAACCGAAACTGGTTTTTCAGCCGAAACCGAAACCGAAACCGAAACTTTCTTAAACATACTTAAGTTGCTATTAGAAACTGAAATCGACTTTTTTTAACACATGTATTTGCACACTAGCAGTACCAGCGACTTCATTCGCACGGACTATATTTTAATCTAACCATCTATTAGACTTTAGAGATTCACTCTTGTACACAGGCTACCGCTAATGTGGCATTATCAATTGTCACCGGGTTCTCACATGATTGGTGGTGCCAGCAGTGGGTGTTGATGCTATTTCACCATCCTTTATCGAGCTATCCGACATATCCATGTCGAGAGTAGGGTTTCCACCCTACTCTCACAAAAGTAGCAGAGGATATCCCTCCGTCAAACCCGTTACACTACTCTCTCTCTTTCTCTGTAACCTAAGTGGCGAGGCTACGGTCAAACTTTTTGCCCTACCGGTGTTGGATATCTTATGAGATCACCTCCTCTGAGTTCTTTTATCAGTTGTTTTCGATAAGGGAGATTAGTTGGTATTTCTTTCTTCCGCTTATAACCGCATATAACCCAGCGTTGCTCCTACGGCTTCGGGTACTTGTTAAATTTTTCCCCCCGGGAACAAAAAAGGTTTTTGAAACGGTGTTATATTTCAAAAACTGTTAACCTCTCGTCAACCCATTATTGTCCCACTGCTGGGCACGGGTCTTCTCTCAGAGTGAAAGAGTTTTAGGCCATAGTCCCTCGCGCTGGCCAAGTGCGAATTGGTAGACTTCACACACCTTTGAGAACTCTTTTTTTTATTGAGAACTCTCAGATGTGCATGTTTCCTCACGATGTTTTCCTTCACCGTATAGCAGTGATAATTAAATTCTAATACGCACATAATTTTAGAAAAATCAGTGGTGCGTGCCTGGGATTTGAACCCCGGATCTTCGATTGAGATGTCGAGTTTCAACCATTGGGCTATCACTGCTCCTGTTAATCGTCTTGTTTAAATCCATTTTCATTGAAAGTTCTCCTTGACATCTACAGCATATGTTTTAAACAGATTTTTCACTCTCTTAATTTAAAAGTTAAAGGGGGGGGGGAAGGTTGACACATTTTACCGTTTTGAAGGGGCTTATCTGTCAAACAATCATCATTTTGAAGGCCTTTCTAAGGACACCTTACACATGTAAGTAGATTTTTTAGACTTTTAGTTACATGAATTCCCCTTAGGAGTGGAATATCAGAAAATCCATTCTTAGCTGACGTCTACATCACAAGACCTCTTGACTAAATTTCATGTTTCTACCTTCAGTAGTTTAGGCCTTGCGATGTTTAGTCAATAGGTGAGTGGGTGAGCGAGTGAGTGAGCATCGTTTCGCTTTTTATATACTTATATAGAATATAGATATATAGAGACAAATAAATAAAATAAAAAGAAAATCATTAAAACATGTACCTAACATTGTTTTTTATATAACAGATGTATAAACTAAATAAGTATATTAAACTAAAGACTTAATCTTGGAAATAAACTTAAAAAAAAACAACATTCAGTTAGTTTCGGCACGGCCGGCAAAGTTTCGGCCATTTCATTCGGCCGAAACTAGATTTTTTGGCCGAAACTGGCCGAAACCGAAACCGAACTTTCGGTCGGTCACTAGTTATTTTATATGTTGTTCGTATATGCGATATACCTTTGCTATTAAAAATATTGACCTACAGAGTTAAACGTCAAGACACTGACATTTGTAAAGTCCACGTCAATCAAAGTCAGTCGGTCAGCTGTCAGTCTGTCATTTTTGTCACGTATTTTAAAATGGATATGTGATCTGATATTTGTTTTATACGAGTTTTGTATTATAAGTATTGCAACAATATGCAGTTTAGTGTAATATTGTTTTTGTCGTTAGTTCTGTGTGTGACGGCGTGGGACGACGATGACTTAGAAGTTTTCGACGTTGTAGAAGAAGTTAACCAAAATTTCTATGAAGTTTTAGGAGTATCACAGGTAAAAAATCTATAAATTATTATTCATCTTGTATCATTTACCAAGAAATCGCAATTAGAAAAACTTTAAAATCTGTACAGATTTCGGTAAATAATTGAATTAATTTTATACATCACAACACTTCATACTACAGATGTACACTAATAACTTGTGAGGTGTATTTAATATGTATTATGAATTTAAAAAAAAAAAACATTTTTACATGTAAAACTTAACATATAATTAAGTACAAGACATGATAAATGAAAACTAAAAGTACACAATAATTAATCTTATCAATTAATTTATTATCAGATTAATTGCGAATGAACAGGAGCGTTTCATAATTGTACAATTTTCAGGAAGCCACACCAGCAGAAATCAAGTCAGCGTTCAAAAAGTTGACGTTGAAGTTGCATCCGGATAAGAATGACTCTCCTGATGCAGATGTACAATTTAGAAATCTAGTTTCGGTACACAATGTTCTGAAAGATCCAGGAAAAAGAGAGAAGTACGATTTCCTTATTATTTTGAACTATTAATAATTAAGTTTGTCTTTCAATCTTGAACAGAGCAGTTATATTTATTTGTTTAATTCATGTAATTTATCAATTAATTTTATTGATATACATTTAGCAGTTTTCCGTTAAGTTTTAGTTTTTACCTGAGAAATTTTGACTGTGAAATGGATAAAGTAAACATTCTTGTTTTGGTCAAACATGATTTTCACATTTTAGATCATTATTTGTATTCATGTACTTCAACTTCAGAAGTATGTACTAAACCATAACTTATTTATGTATTTTTTATTCTGTAGCTTTATATCACTAGAAAGTAAAAAATAATTTAATAGTTACTTATGTATAGATAATATTATCTTTATTTAACATTTTTTTCTTTGATTCATTAATACTGTCATCATGTCTATTGTTAAACATTACTATGAAATTTGTAGTAGTACATCTATTTAATACTGAGGCAAATTAAAAATAAGTATAATGCTCAATTCAATTAAGCAACAATTAGTTCAAATTAAAAATTGTAAAATTATGTGGTCATCCTTGAGTGATAATGATTCTATGATTAAATACTTTAATTTTACATTTAAGCGCTGATTACATTCAGTTCTCTTTTTTTATCTTAAACTGTAGTAGCAGACGAGCATGCTGTCTATCTGAGCAACTTCAAACACAGTGGGTCTATCTAAAATCAGTTATAGGTTCATTGTTACTCTCGAGTGCTAAAATGGTCTAAAAGGTCTATATGAGCTGGCAACCACACCCTTCAAAATGCAAGAACTGTTTCATGCTAGAAATAGTTGTGACGGTGGTACCTGGTAGAACTATACTGGTTCTACTAAATATTATATTTCTTTAATATATTACTTCTTCTATTCTATGTCAGATACAATGATGTGCTCAAAAATGGTCTTCCAAACTGGCGTTCAGCGGTATACTATTACCGACATGTCAGAAAGATGGGGCTGGCTGAAGGCTCTGTTATATTGTTCATTATCATCACATTCTGTCAGTACGCTGTCGGTTGGGCTGCTTACGTGGAGAAGAGATTTACTGCAGTAAGTATGGCTTTATTAAAATATATGTTTAAATATAATAATGTTAAGGAAAAGATCTACCCATTTCACACTTGGCCAAAGAGGTAGACTGTAACCTAAAACTCTACCATTCTGAGGAAATGATGGGTTAGTGAAGTGAAGGAAAGTGTCAATTTAATCATATAGTAGTAATCTCAAAATGATGGTCTTCTGTAATTGAAATATAATTTAGATATTATTACAGGAACAAATTTTAAACAGCAGAGGTAAGAAGCATTCGAAGAAGTCAGGCTTTGACACAGATTTAGCAGAAGTATTAGATCAGCTGCCAAAACCAAGTATTAAGGACACCTTACCATTCCAAATACCAAGAATGGTGTGGTGGTCAGTAACTGCGATCCCGAGAATTGTAGTGGAGATTAAGAGACAAAAGAAAGAACAAGAAGAAGAGGCCAGAAGACAGAAAAAGAAGTAAGAGTCTTTCAAGTACAATATAATTATCATTCTTCCTAGCATTTTTACTAGCATGTTCTCATTATAATTTTGACACATATTAATTTTTATTTTTACGTGTTATTAACTGTATTTTATAATTTACAAATTATTTTACTAAGGAATAAAGGTACAAATTAAATCATGCCATATTGTTACTGTTTTAAAAACTGCAGACTTAATGCTACGTATGTATTTAACGCAATTTTAATGGCAATAATTTTTAGGGGCAACATTACTGCACCTTTTGAACTGTGCTCATGGTCCTATTTAATAAACTTATTTTTTCTCAAATAAATAACTGCGTGGCATAGCTAGTTAATTATAATTCAATCACGTTACTTTGTTAACGCGATTGAAATATAATTAACTAGATTGTACTGATGGAAACTCACGTGAGATTGCACCGGTACAATGGGAGTGTGAAGGTGAACATGTGTTGTAGGCAAGAGGAGGAGGAGCGTTCCCGGTCGGAGCGCGAGGCGGCGGCGGCGGCG
This sequence comes from Cecropterus toxeus, assembly GCA_018249875.1. Classification (NCBI taxonomy): domain Eukaryota; kingdom Metazoa; phylum Arthropoda; class Insecta; order Lepidoptera; family Hesperiidae; genus Cecropterus; species Cecropterus toxeus. Next base: position 14,488 of record DWNE01001129.1, on the reverse strand, counting down.
GGCGGCGCGCGGCGGCGGCGCGGCTGGGTGCCGCCCGCGCGCGACGCCTGCCTGCTCGACGCCGGGGACGAGCCCGTCGCCGACGCGCCGCCCACACCCGCGCCCGTTGCCGTACGTCACATCTGTATACTAATATATAAAATGAGAAATTAAATGGTGTGTGTCTGATTGGCAACAGTGACCACTTTCCATCAGGTAGCCCGTATGCCTTATCGTTAGGTTTAAGAATAAAAAAAAACTCGAGGGTTAATACAGAACTCACGTTTTATTCTATTGTTCGTTTTTTTAATATAGACCTGTTTTAAATTTATTTTGTCTTAATGTAAAGCGGCATTATATTAAACTAAATTCTGTTTATTTGTATTATTTGTATGTATTCAATCTTTTCCATTAAACCATATATTTAGACTTATAATAGCAAATGCTCATGGGGCTTGGTGAATCAATAATAAGCTATAAGTTCAAATTTCAATCTGCTACCGTCGATCTTATGTTTATTTGTATAAAAAACCCAATTTGTCACTTTGATCAAACTGTACCACAAAGTCCCTACTAATTCTGATAAACAGCGTAAACTGTTATTTAAATTCGTTATTTATAAGCTATAAATAGCTTGTTCTATAGAGCTACAATTACATTGTTGACAGTAGATAGATTGTGTATAGTAAAATCTGTTACAAATCTGTCTGTGTTTAAAGGCACCGCCACCGATATCCGGCGGGTTATGGACCGACGACGACCTGGCAGAGCTGGTCCGGCTGGTGAAGAAGTACCCGAGCGGCGTGGCGGAACGCTGGGAGCGCGTGGCAGACGCCATGGGCCGCTCCGTGCCCGAGGTCACGCACATGGCCGCCAAGCTCAAGGAGAACTGCTACAAGATACCCGGCCAGGAGCCCCCCGAGGTGCCCGTGGAGCCGCCTAAGAAGGTACTTACTCATTATATAACATATTAAAACTTTTCTTTCTTTATAAAAAAAAACTTTCTTTAAAAATATCTTTCTCCGCCTCATCCTAATCTCTATCTATTAAAAAAAAGGGAAAAGAAAGAACTAAATACAGTTTTGTATTTTGTCTTATTAAGGGAAAAATATTTTTATATTATTCGTAGTCATAATTGTTATACTGGTTTCAAATCCAAAGCATTACCATTCGCCACTAGCCAAGTGAAAAAATTGATTTTTGTTCACAAAACAAAATCCTAGTGTGAAGACAGTCTCTTGTACACGTTGTTTTTCTATCGAGGTAATAACGATCAAAGTCTAATCTAGTGTTAAATGCACGAAAAAAAGATGTAAAAAGAAACATGTCAGGTACGCGTTATCTACAAACGGCCAAATAAAAATTATAAGATAATATATTCTTAAAAGTATTTTTAATTGTAACAATCAAAATATATATCTAAAAATACGTATTAAATTTTCAAAAAGCAGGTTCCACCGAGATTTGAACTCGGATCGCTGGATTCAGAGTCCAGAGTGCTAACCATTACACCATGGAACCACTTGTTTGAAAATTCTAAAATTAGTGTTCTCTTTCTAATTGTTTATGCGTAGTGTATACATATTTTTTTTGCAATGAAATAAACCAATTATACATAAAATTAGTCATTTTTATCCAAAAACTAGAGATCACAGCTTTATATAGTATTCTATTCAATTAATATTTATTTAGTCAGAATGGATTATAATGTTTATACTAAATTATTTTTAGCTTTAATTGTCCATCAATTTGTAAAAAATAAAAATAGAGCAGGTTTATAAATCTGAGACTGTGGCGACGTTTTGAATCGATTTCTGATAAGGATTTTAAATTCAAATCTTCAAAGAACAGGTAATTAGTAAGAAAATAACGAATTAAAACTATAGAGAGATTACATATAGGGCAAATTCAGATTCGGAAAAATGGCAATTTGAGATATCAATACTGAAAATACTGATCGAGGTCATAAAATATATGTAACATAACAAGCGCTTATGAGATTTTTTTTATAGAAGTAGAACACTAGCATGCAGTCTACTTGATGGTAAGTGGTTACTGCCTATGAACTTCTATAAGCAACTTCATATAGAACTGGGGTTCTATCTGAGTCGATCACAGATGCGTTGCCACTCCTGAGGACTAGGATGGTCGCCTCATATAAGAGTGTCCTGGCGACCACACCCTTACACCGAAACGCAAAAAGTTATTCACGCTAGAAATAGGTGTGACGGTGGTACTTCTTTGATCGAACAACGCTGGTTCTACCACCTAGTAAAAATGCTTCAATTTAAATGTTGTAAGGTGAAAACGCGGAAGGCAGAGGAGGTGAGCGGTGGCAACTGGTCGCAGAGCCAGCAGCGGGCGCTGGAGGCGGCGCTCGCCAAGTTCCCGAAGGGCGGGGACCGCTGGCCGCGCATCGCCGCCGCCGTGCCCGGGAAGACTAAGGTACGACCCTTCTGACCGACTGACTCGGGACGTCTTACCTACCGGACTCTCATATGCTACGGCTAAGTCGACATAAGGGCGGTTGGGTAAGGATATTCGGGCCTTGAAGGGTACTCTCTTTACCCGGGCAATCCTCAAGGAGGCGTAGTACCTCCCGGATCAATAACATTTATGTTTATTGAACATTGCTATATTAATGTTAAAACACAAATCTTTGCGTTGGAAATGTTAAAAATTACAAATGAAGCGGATAACAAACTACGATAGATCAAGGCTGGTTTGAAAAATCTGACTATAATGTTTTATGTATATTTCCGGAATTTCCTACATATTGTACATTGATATACTGTGCACCGAATGCAGATGTAATGTATCAAAATACAATTTTTCTTCCTTATATAGTAATGAAGTATTTCTGTATTCTAATTGTATGTGTATAAATACCTAGATATATAAATAAATCAGTAACGATTGTCATTTCGGACGAACTTTAGAAAAAAATCGTGACATAACCTGAAAAGCTTTTGTTATTATTGTTTGATTTCTATTTCAAGCATCGTTTAAACTAGAACACTTCTTAAAACTTGTTACATAATGTAACGTAATCATCGATTTTCAACGAATTGTCGAGTTTTTTTTATTTTGGCTTACACAAGACGATGACAAGGCAAGTGAAAGTCTTGTTGAGATCCGTTTTGCTAGACTGCACAATGAGGTATCGTATCGTAGTTACACATCATTCGTTCCGGTCCTATCCGGTCTCGGTTGTTAGAGGATTTGGAAACGATTTGAATGAAAAAGATCTCTTCATTCTAAATAAAGATCGCGGTATTGTTAGTTTGATTCAATGAATTAGTAGGCGTCATAGGTTTTAGTGTATATTTTAAGATTGAGAATTTATTGTTTCAATAGATAGAATCATAGGTGGATAAGTACTCTAAAATATAATAAGGATATGTGAAGTCCTCCTATTCATATTTAGCAAGCTTTTAACTCATTCCAAATCTTCGTCAGCAATGTCTTGATGTAAGATACATCATTAGATCATTATCATCATTATTAAATCATTCTTTTACTTTCCAGGAGGAATGCATGCAAAGGTGTAAATATTTATCAGAGCTGTTGAGGAAGCAGAAACAGAAAGAAGAAGAGGAACAACAGAAGCAAGAAAACGGAGAAGCGGTTAGTGATGAAAACACCCAGGACGACGAGTGAATTTATATTACCAATCGACTTGTAACTTAAAGGGGTTTTTCAAAATGTTGATGGCATGGAGTTTGGAAATTATTACACTATTTAACAGTTTTAGTATGTTTTTCTTTTTCGATTTCTATACGATAACGGGTATGTTTTTATTATATCAATATCATATTGCATATATCAATGTATGGGACGGTACAATCAATGATTTACAAAGTAATTGAGGAGATTATACTTAAAATATTTTTTTCTTGATTTTTTGGTATATAAATAAAAGATAAACATAAATCAGAATATATCCATTATGTAATATAATTACATAATACATGAAACACTACCTCTGGCGAAGTCGGGTAAAGCACACCATGAAAGATATTGTCCCACTCATATTTACTTTCCTGTAAATATTGTTTAAGTTTGTTTGGATATGTAGCATTCTTCTTGCAATTATTTGGCAATGAGGTAATTATTATAAAACTTAAATCTTGGAAACTAAAACTTGTAAATTTTGTCATTAGTTGAACATAATCGTTAAACCTAGTTTATTAATATTGCTCTACCTGACATAAACTGAATTTTTAACGGTGTTAAGACACTTTTAATTTGAATAATCTTCATTGGATATGGAATTGAACCATTTGGTAAGGCAACCTTATGAAATATGAAAATAAAACAAAGGGTTATTCAAAATTATTTAACGCACTATCAATTGACTTTGTAAAAAAACATTTTTGGGTAATTTACAAAATAATACAATACAAAATACATTTTTAGGTCTACCGTAACTACATATAATTTGTCATCTCGACAGAACTTAGGATTTAATGTTTAAACTTTAGTGCCAGAGAAGCGGATATCGAAGTCGGGGATGGTGTACTCATTAGGTTCGCGGGTGCTGTGGAAGTAGGGGCGACTGAAGCTGTGAGGGCTGCGGCTGTAGCCGTATGGATTGTGACTGTAGTCGTACGGGCTGCGACTGTGGCCGAAAGGATCTGGAAATTGAAATCATGTTTATTCACGTTACAAAGTGCTATGGAATTCTGTGTACAAAAACAACATTTTAGGAGGTATTTATTGAATACGTGTGGTAGTTTTGGGGCAACTCAATTTAACGCGAGTTTAAAGGAACGTTATATTTGTGTATTTGACTATTTTAGTACGAATCGTCATTATTTATTCGCCAAACGATAGACATATTATTAGTAGTAACGTCATCAGGTGGTAGAACTAATGTGGTTCCACCGGGGTGGTACCACCTATTTCGTTGTCGTTGGTCGTCTGCTTATTTTCATATGAGGCGACATTCGCCACGCCTATGATTGACTTTTAATAGAACTCCTGTCTTAAACGAGGCTCACTGACTGGTATTTGAGGCGAAGATCCTAGTCCTCGGGAGTAGCAACGCAGTTGCTTATAGATGTTTAAGAGCGGCAGTGACTTACCATCAGGTGGACTGCGTGCTCGTTTGCTATTTCAATCTGATAAAAAAAACGAAGTTCATTATAGGTAGGAATATGGATATGGCGACAGTGACCACTTACCAGCAGAAGCAGGCTATGTTCGTTTACTATTTGGCAAAGGGAGATCTCCCGCCAGGCTAGGTGATCATGCCAGCGGAGCGGCCGTGCTCCGACAGTCTCTGTTCGGAACTTGCATATATGCACGATTTTAAGAAAACTCCGATAGCGTGATTCAGAATACGGTACGTCATCTCTTGATGAGTAGCGGGAGGTGAGTCACTGTGAAAGCAACTCACTGTGAAAGTGCGGGCCGAGGGGAGCGTCGCAGCGGTAGCAGCCGCAGGCGGCGGCGGAGGCCACGCGGTGCGCGCGCATAGACCCGTCCTCGCAGCGCAGCTGCAGCAGCAGGCCCTCGTACTTCGTGGCCTTGCAGCACTCGCACGGGCCCTCCAGCGCGCCCGTCACTGACCCACCGAGAATGTGTATATGAGACGTGGTAAGATACAGTTAAAGGTATTCCTAGTAGTGGCGATATTGTAGATGCGGCGGTTGATATTCGCCGAACGTTGACGAATAGGTGTGCGACTGGCTTAACCGAGTGTGGTGTTCTCCCGTACTCCATTCGTAACGGTCCACCATAGTTCAGTTTGCACAGTCTTAGCTCAGTTTTTATATTAGTCTCTTCAGAATGGGTGCAAAAAAAGCTTTCGTTCAAAGCCAGAGCTTGCAATGCATCGGCAACTATTGTAGTGCTACAAATATCTATAGGCCACAGTGATTACTTTTCATTAGGTAGTACGTTTGCCTTATTGCTAGGATGAAGTATAAAAGAGTGTGTGTTCAATTCACATACGGCAGAAATAAAACCTAATAATAATGAAAAATGTGTAAGCATAAGGGTATTAAGATTTTTTTTTATCGATAAAATAAACATTGCAATCAATATTTGGACAACTTATTTAGCACATATCAAACTTGAGCTCTTACGCACGCTCCGATGTAAAATCGTCGTCGTTCACAGCGCCATCTAGTTATGTTATAACTGCCGACAACTGCTATCGATAGCAGTTGTCGGCATTGCTGTTTCATCCGAGTTTCAAATCAGCGATTCTAAAGAAGTTTCAAAAAAGATTTTTAAAATATATTCCACATACGTTTATTGAACTCGGTGGGTGGGTTGCAGGTGCCGCGGCACTCCCTCAGGCCCGGCACCGGCAGCTCGTTGGTGCAGAGCCCGTGCGGGCCCAGCTGCACGCGGACCGCGCCCACCGTGCCCGCCGCCGGGATCGTCGTCGGCGTGCATTGCGCTGCGAGGGGAATACCAATAAATAATTTTCATTTCATTTTCGTTTCCACTTCATTTCAACTGTAATGGTTCATGATGCACCTTATTAAAGTCATAAAAACAATACACATTTTTAACAGATAATATAGAATAGACAAAAGGGAATATCGTACGAAAGATCCAAAATCAGGTAGACCTACTCTATGTAATCATGTCCTGGTATAAACAATAAAATTAATGCAAAAAAATAAATATTTGTCCTACATGATACGGTATCGAAAGCTTTAAATGATACAAATGATAGAATAGTTAAACTTTTTTTCATCTCGTTTACTTGAAATTAGATACTTACAGAGAGCATCAGGCTTCTGCCGGCACACCTGGCAGCAGGTCTCGTTGAGCCTGTCTTCGACGGGACACTTCGACACGTCCGGGCACACTTGCTGCGAGGAGGTCACGTACATTTCGTTCGTTTCGTTGTTACACGTGTACGTTGTGCAGTTGTCCTCGGATTTCCATACTTGACCTGTCATTAAAAAGGTTTAAGAATAATTACATACGTATAGTAACATACATACAACAATAAATATGTAATATGTAATCTTCCACAATGCCTGATACCATCAGTCACTAAGTAGATTGAATACATTCATTTATCTATGAGCCCATTGATATCCACTGTTGGTCTTAGTTCACCCTTGATAGTTTTACCGCATGATGAACCGAACATGATGGTTGGCGCAGCAATGCCATCTGTTATACATTTGTCAGAACTATTAAGTATCGAACGAAACTAAGCGGGCCGTGGTGTTAGTTCGAACTATTGTATAAGACGTAGATAAATAGGATTTTGAGGGAAAAGGTTTCAAAAGATGTCTGAAGTTCACCAATCTGCACTTGGCTAGATTGATGAACTATAGCCTAACCTTTCTTCAAGAAGCGAATTTAAAATCCAAGTATTTCGCCCAATGGCGTCTTAGCGGTGGTAAAGTTTCAGTGTTGTACATTGGGTCATGATTGCTTTCTTGGCTGGACTATTTCTTGCGTTAAATAACTGAAATCCCCTTTCTCTGCAGCTTTGATACTTAGTAGTCAGTCTTTTAAAATTTGAGGGAAGAAGGGGAAGTGAATATCTCCCAGGCTACGCGTGTACGCACCAGGCTCGTACAGTTCCCCGGCGACGAGGCAGGCAGTGGGCTGGCAGCGGCCGCAGCATTGTCCAGGCGGCGCGGGCTGGTACTCCTGCCCGCGCGGGCAGTCCCGCTCGCACGAGCGCGTGCTGCCCGCGTGCGAGAGCTGCTGCGCCGTGTCACGCGCGCACGTGTAGTTCACGCATGGGTCCGCTGTTGTCCAGGTTTGTCCCTCCTGGTAACATCATCGATTGAATTTTAAACCTTGTCAAGACTCGCATAGATAACAAGAGTGCATCACTTTTGTTAATATGAGTTCCTAGAAAAATACTTATTTCTAAAAAAAAGATCCTATATATTGTCAAAGAGAATCAAAGATTTAGACTTGCATGAAGTTCCAACATTATTCTGATTTCAAAATAAAAATAAAAATCTAAGTACGACAACTATACTAAACTATTATTTAGAATTAAAAAAAATACGTTATAATAATTTATTTATTTTGGTTGATAAAAAACCTGACATAAACCATTATCATATATAACTTACAAGATAATGCGTTACTTTATTAAATGACGTTCAGTGTATTTTTTTTACAAAAAGTAATAAGGACAATATCCTTAAAGCCAGTTAGCTATTGTACTTAATGATCGGAAATCAATAAAACAATTTTGATAAACAGAAGTAATAAAAAACATACCTGATAGATTTTATCGCCCACGCGACACGCGACCGGCTCTACCTTGGGACAACATTTTCCGGGGACTTTTTCTTCGCTGAGCACGAATTGCTTCTTCACAGCATCAGACACTTCTGGGCACGTTTCATTCGAGCATTTCACTTGAAGCTGCGGATGACAAAAGTTTCCTTATTATGATTGGATCTAACATCAGTTTGGTAATACGAGTTATTACGATGGTAGGATGATTTATCGCTATGATCTACATAGATTACACACAGTTTTCGTGAACGATTCCAATGCACCTAGCTAAATTAGTTAACTTGTGCGTTTGATCGTTCTCTACAAACAGTGTTGATAAATGTAAGGTGAAAAGTGACATAACTAGTGGGAATAAAAAGGGGGAGATACACACTGGTAATCTTCAAAAATAAAATTAAAATCCGAGTCAAACAAAACTCTTTTTTGAAGTGGTTTTTTTTAATCGGCCACATTAACTCACAGTTCCGTTGACGTCCACGCACGTGTAGTTGGCGCAGAAGTCGTCGGAGGTCCAGACGCTGCCCACGTCCCGCAGGCGGCCGTCCACCACGCACGCCACCGGCACGCACTGCCCGCAGCACTTGCCGCTCTCCGGCGCTGCTGGTTCGTAGCTCCAGCCCTGGGGAACCATGGGAGCCTTGAAGGTCTTCGCGTTTTGGATCTAATGGGGGTCGTACGGAAATTGAGGAAATATAGGAAAAGTACGGCATGATGGAGCAATGTATGGTGGAGGGTAGGTATGGGAAACGTACGAAATGTTTACGGAAATTGGGAAATACGAATAAGATACAGAAAAGGCAGACATATTAATATAAGTTAAGGTTTGTAGGGTTAGTATGGGGTGGAGGAACTACTAGGTCCAAGGAGCAGGACCAGTCAAAGTTGTGTTATTTAGGTATTGCAGCTGTAGAGATCTACAGCTCATGGGCTTCATCTTTTGGAGGCCCAAAGGTTAAATGGACTGAATGCTCATTGGCCTTGACATAATTGAAAACGCTATCTATCGTCTCGGTTACTTAATGTACTGTTCCGTTATTTCATAATATTTTTTTTATTTCATAAAAGTTCGAAATTTTAGTGAACAAAAATAATTGATTCGTAAAAATAAATAAAATATAGGCACTTATGATTGATTTTTTTTTTTTCATGTCAATTCTGTGTTGACCTATGTAAAATATATTAATGGTATCTTATATAATGGCAGTGTTACCAGTTGGCAGTCAGTGTGGCAGGCCTGCACGGTGGTGACCTTCTCTAGCTTGCCGTCGTCGCGCTGCGAGCACACGTACGTCTCGCACACGTTCTCCGGCGACGTCCAGTTTTCGCCGATCTGAGGAGTTAGAACATACACTAGAAAATTTCTTGGTTTGGACCATGTAATTGTAGTTTAGTTAAGTGGAAGTCCAATTGGTGGACGTAAAAGAAACAGGTCGGCTAGTGTCTGATATTTATTCTGACTATAAATGCTCAAGAGGAAACCCTGAGCCGGTCCTTTAAAACCCTTTAATTCTTTATTACCTATTTTTTTTCTGTTTATAACTGTTAACGGTTGTAGTGTATGTAGGTAGTTAGTCTTGTAGTTTATGGATATTTGTACTTAAGAATTACTTGTTAAGATAGACTACCCTAGTTTTCCATATCTTAGCCGTGCATTTTGGTGATTGCAAGAGATCAATTTCCAATATTTAAAATAAAGCGAGAGTGCATAAAACTAAAAACAAATCTAATCTAAATAATAATAATAATAATAGAGTAGAAGACTGTACTAAAAAGGACCACTAAGTAACAGCAAATAAATAAATAGATAGATATATTGAGTAGAATGTATCATCCCATGCACGTAGCATCCCCACCTTGTAAACGTTCCCGTTTTCCTTGCAGGCCACGTACACGGGCACGGGGCAGCAGGCGAAGGGCACGGCGCGGGGCTCCACCACGGCCGCGGCGTCGCCCAGCGCGGGGCACTCCGTCACGCGGCACTCCGCCCCCGGGGCGCCGCCCCCGCTGCTCGCTGCACAGCGACATGAGCGGCAAGGGCCGTCTAACCAGGTCTCGTCCAGCTGGAATGGGTACGTTTTGTTTTTAAATATCATCTAACATTACATTTAAAAGTTAAAAAAGTTGGGTTACAACGATTTTTAAATAATAACATTACCGACTCGATGTGCTACAGAAATAGGTGGTATCAGAATAGAGGTGAATACTTAAATTCCAAACGAACATTTAGTTCACCTGATGGTAAGTAGTTACTGCCGCCCGGTCGAACTACACTGGTTCTACCACCTGCCTTTAATATAATAATTGCATAACATAGCATAACTCATAATAATAACATCTCCTTGTGACAAGATATCGGTAGTTAATGAGGGTTTCAAGTGTTCAAACGGTTAATATTTTAGGTATAAAATCAAGTAACCTCCTTCAAGGCATGTTGTATCTTGGCGCGCGCCTTCTCCCCGCCCTGCGGCGCCGCCTCCCACTCCAAGGGCACCACACATTTGTCCTTCGGTAATTCTGAAATCGTTACAATTATATATTATTACGATTCCGAGCGGTTAATCGCAAAAGTTGCTTCCCGATAAAGATAGTTGTACCAGTAGATTCTCCAAGTAGAACCATAATTATTGTACAATTTTTTGGAAAAAAGTTTCAACATTAGAAAAGGTGCTCCACATCTCTATTTCTCAACAATCTGGGGTTCTAATCAAAATGGTGAATACAGCAGTTCTGGCATACATCACACTAAGCTAGATGACTTAATGTGACGTATACCAGATGACCTCCAGCCTTATCAGGGTAAATCAAGGGTTCATCATACTTGAAGTTTGGGTAGCACTTTCCAGTGACGTTAGTCTCAAAAATCTGAAAAGCAAAACGGGCACTGTGTGCTGCTGCACTTGATAATCGGCACTTCCTCACATCCGGCTAGATCCAGTAATCAATTAGGTTAGAGTCTTACCACACTTGTGTTCCGGGCAGCACTTCCCAGTGACGTTGGCGGTCTCCAGCGTGTGGAAGTCTGGGCAGGCGGGCGGCGCGGGGCACGTGAGCGGGCGGCACAGCAGCTGCGCGCGCGGGCAGCAGCCGCTGCTGTCCACGGTGCGCACCACGCCCGGCTCCATGATGTCCACCTCGCTGTCGCTGGGGATGTGCTCGCACTCGCTCGGTGGCATGCATTCTGTTGCGGTGAAATGTTAAAAAGGTTTAATAATGTGTCTTCGTTTGAAAATTTAAATTGCAAGGAAACTCATTCCCAGCACTGAAATATGTATCAATATCAGAACCTCAAAACAAATCCTCTAGACCAAACATATAATAAAATTACTAATACTCGGAGTAATTTTAGTTCAGTCCCGATGATTGGCGTCGCGTATATTAGGTTTTAACATAAGACTATTCTGGACCGAACTTTAATTTCGAACGTTAAAGTGACCTGAGTAGGCACTAGTTAGACAATGACCTGAGTAAATATTAGTTAGATTACATGAAATTGTACTAACCGCAAACAAATTCCTTGCATCCGTCCTCTCCAGTTTTCTGCTTCAGTACTTGACCGAAACCGCATTCCATTTTTTTAGGTTCCTCGCACTTCTGAGCTTGTGGTTTAGGCACTGAAAATAAATATAAAATATGAAACAATTCATTGTGTACACATACCGTTCTTACACCAATACCGTAAAGAAATACTTATACTAATAAAGTTGTTCAACCCTCTTAAATAATAAGTACGTATGTTGCACGCCACGTGAGCCGCGTGCTTGATCACCCGCTGCACGTGCACCGTAAGGGGGCTCACCGCACATGTAGTGGGGGCAGCAGGCGCCGGGCAGGTCGCGGGTGACGAGGTCCTCGCCCAGCGCGCAGACGGGCGCGGCGCAGCGCTGCGTGGTGCACGCCACGTGAGCCGCGTTCTCGCCGGACACCTTGCTGCACGTGCACTTCGTGCATGCGTCCTCCTGTACATGAACAATAACATGGATTCTCGGCTCTTTCTTATTATATGGTGCTCAGACTGCCCAAAATAAACTTCAGCCTAACAGACAGAGTCTTTTTTTACGGCATGAGCCAAACTACGAATAATTTTATGTCTAATGGGTCAAATAAATATATAAAAGGGACAGGATACTGTATTCTTACGCTGGAATCTGGGAGGAAACTATGAAACACCAAGGGGGGGGGGGGGGGGAATTACCTGCCACTCGTCACCAGCATAATGTTCTTTGTTAGCGTCGCACGGGAAGCACTTGCTCGGTTCTATGCATGTGTTGTTAACTCGCACCTGTTGAGAATAAACGAAATTTGTACTAACTTTGTACTTATATAAATCCATTACATTCATATTAGGTTACGTCGTCTTTACTTACATGATAAGTCGTCTGCCTAACAAATGTGAGCAAATCCAAACATTTGTAGTGTTTCTAATAAATTTGCTACCCCCTAAGACTATGACGTGACACCTCGTATATGCTTTGTTAATCCAGCTTTAGCCAAGTCGGAGATTTCCACATTTAAGAAATACTCACTTGGCCCTCAGGACAGAAGCATCCTTCAACGGCCTGCTGGTCACACTTCTCGGGATTCTTCTCGAGTTCCTCGTTGTTCTCGCATGAGCGCTCGCAGTCCACGCACGGCCGGTACACGAGCGGTGCTTCACTGTAATCACAATTTTATGCCATATGGTTAATATCTAGAGTATTTTAAATTCGAAAGTTTGTAAGAGGGGATGGATTTTTTGATGCTTTTATGCAGAAACTTGTCATCGGATTGAACAAAATTTCATATTTCATACACAAATTTATGTCCAGATTAAACGTAGAACTAAGATAATTTTCGTTGTGTGAAACGATCTAAGCGGGAAGAGCCACGGAAAAAAAGCTACTTTAAGCACTACACGGAAGAAGCACCCCCGAATAAATGGTCGCTTCACTTATTAATAAGTCGGCATTCACGTCTAAACATAAGAACTTTTTTAATAATATTTTATATGAAGGTCAAGTTTCATTATGCATGATTATTCACTTTAATAACATAATAAAAAGACAGCGTTCCCACCAGTTGTAAGGACAGAGATCGTCAGCACGCCACAGCAGGCAAACGCCCTGGCGGCGGCAGGCGGCGGCGTAGCGCGCTAAGGCCACGCAGGCGGCGGCCGGGCCCAGCGCGCACAGCTCCGCCTCGCACTGCGACACGTGCTCGCCCGGCTCCACCAGCGCGTGGCACTGCACACACACCCATGGGGGATCACACCAACGGGAAAGGGGAACGAGAACGAACGAGTGGAAGGAGAAGCAATCGTATGAACGAAGGAACGAAAAAATAATTTGACATTAAAAAAGTGATTGACGTATGTTTTACACCGTTCGTTTATGATCACGAGCAAGAGATCAAAGGAACGAGCTGAAGAATGAAGGAACGGAAGTAGAAACGAATAGTTAGTTATGGAAGGTAAAATGAAAATAGATGAATAAACGAAAAAACAATAACAGTGATATCGTAAGCGATTTAGTACATTTGGCAATTAGTCATATAATTATATTCAGTTTATTTCAATGTAAGATTAAGAGTAACATCTTATTGAAATGCGTTTAAATAATAAAATCGATGTGATAACGACTCTAACACACAAACGCTGTTCTTAAATATGCGGAGCGACGTATACTGTTAACTGACGTGTTCCAACTTATTACGATTTAATTGATATTATGTTTACATCATTAAAGTTACTAATCTGTCCTGTTATAATAATCTGTCCGCAATCCTTCTCTATATTAACTGTGGTTAAAGTTGTATATAATCTAGGTGTACCTAACCTCATACTAGCGATCGTCCGATCTTAAGTTTTCGCTTCACGTATTCATATGTACATTTTATATTTCAGTGATGACTTTATCATTAATCAATTTGATTACTGGCATTTGTGTTGGTTGTATACTCACGGCTCCAAACTTGTCGATATTGTTGATGTTGTAGCAGGGGTTGGCCTCCGGGGGCGGCGACACGCAGGGCGGCGGCGGGGGCACCTCCCCGCACTGCTCCTGCGGGGGTACCTCCAGCGTCTCCAGCGTCTCGGGGGTCGCTTGCCAGCTCTTGCCGTACTGGACGGGGAAAGATTACGTTAGAACAGTCATTACAAATTATGCACCTAAATTTGTAATTTAAATAATAATAAATTGTACACTTGTACATTGTACTGTGGCGACCTCCCGCTACTCAACGAGAGATGACGTCATCGTATTCTGAAACGCGCTATCGGAGTTTTCTCAACATC
>DWNE01001128.1:0-23419 GCA_018249875.1 Cecropterus toxeus | reverse complement strand
ATATTTTTTTTTTTAAAAAGTAAAGAAAAATATATATATATATATATAATAAGTATATAATAAGTATATATGTGTATATATATATATAATTATGTTTGGATTGGTCTATTTACTATCTTTCATTTGATATCCAAACTTTTGGTAATAGTAAAAAAAAATCGTCCCTCTCCCCTTTTTCCTCTAGTTCCAGGCGCCATTTTTTTAAATTACTAATATATAGCCTATGTCACTATGCAAACTGATACGATTCTAATCATATGTCATGCGTCACTGTAGCGCGTGCCAAAGAAATTAACATACATACAAACAAACATTATGTACGTATGTTTGTTTGCATACATACATGCGCTCGAAAAATATTACCCTCCTTTTGACGCTGACGAGTAAAATACCTTTACAATGAATGCCTTTTCAATGCCTTATAACAAACTAGCTGTGGCACGCTTTTCACCGACTACATAAGAAAGAATAAAAAAATATATATGTTATATAGCCTATAGTCTTCGCCAATAAATTTACTATTCAACACAAAAACAATTTTTCAATTCGATCCTGTAGTTCCTGAGATTAGCGCGTTCAACCAAACAAACTTTACTGCTTTATAATATTAGTATAGATATGAGCGACGTATAACGTATCAATAGGCAAGTAAAGTCATGATCAAAGGCTAGTTTTATGTAATGACAGAACCTTTTGTTTCAAGTACAACACAACCCGCAAATTAAGTTAGTTCGCGTCTAGAAAATGTGAGTTACTGAAAGTTTTCGTGAAGGTGAACCGTGTTCATTACTCAAGTTTCGTTGGATAGAATTTCGTACGAAGCTAAGCCGCAATTTAGATGTCGAAATTGACTTAAAGTTTGCCGAAGATCTGACTAGACGAGTTCTCCAAAGCAACCATGTTCCTAAATTATTCAATAGGCTTTAGTTTACATAGTACCTAATCCGTCGTAAACATAAAGTAAGTGAATTATTTGTTTGGAGATTGTAAACACAGATATTTTATAGATTTTATAGTCTTGAATCTTATTTAGATGTATCATTTAATACTTGTTAATAACTTAAAAATAATATGCTTTGATCGCCTTAAAATTTTTAAGAGGGTGGTTTTACAAGATTTCGTTATTTTATTTCTCGTATTTTATTGATGGTTCGAATCTGGTCTTTATATTATGTAATATAATTTTTACTCATATAATTAAATGGAGTAGCAACAATACATTTCAAAATTTCCAAACTTAATTTATGTATATCTGACACTTTCATGATTTTGGTCTATTTGTTTGTTAAACTTCTCTATTATTTAATAATATAATATGTTGCAAATTTTTTAAAGAATAAAAATGAAAATATTCTAAGTTCAAAGAGTTCAGATTATATTCAATGTTGATGGATTTAAGTATGTCGAAGTCCTTAGAAGGTTTAGAAGTATTCGAAAACAATTTGTATAATTAACACATATCTTCCACCGGCAATCTACATTGAACCAGTAATAAGGTATGATAATAGGTGTTCAAGGTGGTAGAACTCTTTCTGGTTCGAATCCAGAAGCACCACCCACACCATTGTTTGCCTAATAACACCAATGTTACGCGCTGATATGTTCTGAAGGGCATGGGAAGTTTGTTGGCAGCAGCTCTCGTGGATGTAATACAATTGTACTTGATTAATATTGCAATACTTAGCAGTAAACAACTTGAAATACTACTTATCTATTATAACAATAGTAATCTTAATAAACTATTCTAATAATGCGTGTGAGTTCGTATGTGCATGCTCGGGTATGTTTGTTTATGTTTGTATGTGTAAGCTCGCTTGCATTTATATGTGTGTGTGCGTGTGTGTGTGTTTTTGAGTGTATGAGAGTGTGTATGTGTCTGTAGGGACTTTCTATGGACATTATGGTACTCTGATCTTACTGTGGGTTGATTATAGACGTCTATTGACTACAGTGGCCACTTGACATCAGGTGGACTGCATGCTCGTTTGCTACTTCTATATTATAAAAAAATAGCCATCACGGGACGCCTGGCAGCTGTGAAACATCGTATTCGTGATAGCAATATGCATAAAAGACATTGCGACAGGAACTAAATATATAGCACTAGCTGTGCCACGCAGTTTCACCTGCGTGTATCAAAGAACAATCTATTAAAAATAAACAAACATAGTGATGTTATATAGCCTAAAGCCTTCAACGATAAACTATTAAATACAAAAATATTTTCTCAATTCGCACCAGCACTTACTGAGATTAGCGCGTTCAATCAAACAAACTCTACTGCTTTATAATATTAGTATAGATAATGAAAGTAACGCCATCTACGAACAGTGGGTACCCCGCACTAAGTTGAACTAACACTGCAACCCGCTTAGTTTTGTTCGATACTTAATAGTTCCGACCGCGCTAATACATATAAATGCAAGCATCGCCACGCCAAAAATCAGGTTTTTCTGCGCCTTCACATCAGAAAATACACTTCAGGTCTCCCTTAGTCGTGTAAAGAAACCTGTAATTAACAGTTGTATATTTAAAGAGTAGCAACCATGAATTTAAATCACTAAATATTTGACTATCAAAAACAATTTCAAAGAGCGGTATAGTGTTTTATTGCAAACCTCGTAAACTCCAAGACGAGCGTTTATGTTCGTTTCATTTGGAATTCGTATGTTGCGAACATAACATACCGACGCTTTTCTTGTATTGAGGATGTACAGTGGAAAATAATTAAATATTTGTGGTAACGGAAGTTTACATCTGAATTCCAAAAGCTGCAAAGATATACCGCCATACATGAAACTTCCTTTTTAAAAGCTTTCATACTGAGGAGTAGTGTCCGATTGAACTGAAATTTTGGAAAGAACCGTATTAATGATGACTATTCTATAATCATTTATAATTATATTTGATTGATCAATATAATTTTAAACCAAAATAGCCTGCGCATTAAAATCGCGAATTATAAATTTTTGTACAATCAATACCCGCTATATACGCTTGAAAACGTGACCCTCTTTCTGACTGAGTTAGGTAAGAAAGAAACATTGATTTATAAAGATTTTTTTTTAAACTTACAGAATCAAGTATATAATTTACACTAACTTACTAACTTCAACGAAAACACTGCAATGCGTACAACTTCGGCAGTCACAATAAGAAAAATCAACTAAACTGAACACTTAACTTTAAATTCAACACGACGGTTCTTTACGCTTTCCAGTTGCAATTGTTTAAATAGAATTTAAAGGCGTATAGCCATTTAATTTAAATTTACGTTATTTATTCACAAGGGAACTACGAGGCTGACAATACGCAAAGTCAAAATCTAGCCATATCCTTCAAATATTACTGGAGTATTGTTTGCTATGCAATTAAGTTCACATATTCACATTTGTGTTTCTAATCAAAATCTTAAAATCGGCGAGTGTCGAGATACACGTCGAGTCTAAAAAACCTATTTTCAAGCACAAGGAATTTCAACGCCTTATGCAAATCAAAAATAATCTGTAAAGTCAATCACAGATGCGTTGCTACTCGTATCCCAGCCTCTCTCAGTACTTATACAAGCTACACCGTAACATCGTTCGCGTGTTCCAGATAATGGTACAGCGCCATCTAGTACTGTATAAATATAAGTTTACCAGGTTGCAGAACAACTTCAGTTCGACCGGGTAGTTCAGCAGTTCTTGCGTTCCGGCTTAAGGGTGTGGTTGTCAGCTCACATATATATGAGGCGACCATCTTAGTCCTCGTTCCTCGCAGGAACGCATCTGTGATCGACTTCAGATAGAAATCAGTTTTATATGAAGTTGCTTACATAACATGCTTACATGCTGGGCGGCAGTAACCAGTTACCGTCAGATGGACTGCATGCTCGTTTGCTACTTCATTCATATAAAAAAAATTATCTGTGCGTACCATTTCTTTCTCAAAAAATATCAAATAGCTAGTTCTTTTTTCTATTGCAAAAACATTAAAAAATAATCTAAATGCATAAACTTAATATTGGAAGAGGAAACCGTGGACAAAAGCAAGTATTATTTATATGATTTTTCTAAACAACACTCAACACTCAACATTGAAACTACAAAAATGTCCAAAAAATATTGTGCCAAACATTCTGATAGAGAAAATTTAGGGCCAAAAACATCTGAACACAACGAACAATTCTTTACACGTCCTAAAAGGTACTCGTCCCTTCCATAACTTATAGAGTAAGGTTTCCGACGCTGTCAACGAAAGAAAACTTTGTAGATTTAGAGAGGTCTTCGACTTTCACCTATTCACAACAATCTAACCCCTCTTGGGTACTGCCACTTGTGAGGAGAACGTAATCTTGTAAATAATTTCTCGAAATAGTTCTTGAATAGAAATCGGATGTGTTCAAAATCTAGCAAGAGAATGGCGGTGCCATGCTATTAAGCGTCATAGATCAAATACAGAACTACCAGGCCAAGCAATACATAAATTAGGGTCAAACAACCTACAATGCGGTACATTTAATTAAAATTTCCGAGTAAGTCGCGATGCGACTGAAACTGCGACACTGTTGCGAACCATTCATAATAAGAAGTATCTACACCTGCCTACAGACATTTGTATCGTGCTCTTCTAAATATTGTACAGAAAAATATGAATTTGCCTACCACGGCATGTCCGATATAGATTTAATTTAACGCTTATATGAGTTTTTGTCGAAATAGTCAAGTAGATGTATTACAAAATGTATATTTTTAACCGACTTCAAAAAGGAGGAGGACTATGACATTTTCAGTCCATAAACTATTATTAATTTGCACTCTACTTATATTTTCTATTTGTCCCTACATAACATGTGCAACGTAAGTTTGTCTGTAAGAAACCTCTCTATAGTGATAGGTCCCGTTGTAATGTTAAAAGTCATGATTCATTACTCTTTCTATTTTCTGGGAACAACAAAGTTTATTATTATTATTCGGTATCCTTATTCGGCATTATTATACTCGTAATTTTCAATTACTCGTACTAGGTTAAATACCTCGGCTTAAGCTCGGAGTTATTAATTATTTATGAATTATCCAACGCTATAGCCAATGATTTTTATTGAGGTTATTCAATTAAGGTTAGGTAATTAATTAATAAAGTTGTTCTAAGTTCGGAAGTCATATAAATTAAAAGCGCTGAATATAAATTTAAGACATAGTGTGGTATACATATTTTGCGTTCACAGGATTTGTAGTAAATTTTATTAAGCGTTTTCATCTCGCTGTAAATAGTGTATTAGGATAGGAAATTAATGTTAAAATTTTAAGTTATTTTAACATTATTTGTGGAAATGATAGGTCCTACATAAGGTCCTAATATATAGGTATAAACCTTTCATATAAGGCGACCATCTTAGTCCTCGAGAGTAGCAACGCATCTGTGATCGAATTCAGATACAAATCCATAAGGGCGGCAGTAATCACTAACCATCAAATATACTAGTTACTCATTTGTTACTTTAATTAATTAAAAAAAAAACTTTTGTATTTTTGAAATATAATTTTCTCTTTTACTCAATAAATACAGTTTTAAACGCGGCTGAAACCTGATTTTAGTAATTGTATTGTATGTATGTGCTCTGCACAACCTTGATTACAGTGTAATCTAATTCGAATGTACAAATGAACACATTTCGACAGTGATTGAAGTGGCACTCTGATACAATTAGTTCCTAATCCAAGTACTAAATAAAGTGGTCCTTTAAATAAGCTTGTTTCGTTTTATTTGTAATTTCAATTTTATAGTATGGTTTGCGCTATTGTAAACTGATTTTGAGGGCTGTTTAATGAGGGGTAACATATTTATATCATGCTTATGACATACAATATGATCACTACGTCCAATTCCTTTGAGGTCACTAACTAGTAACATTCTTAAAAACATTAAAAAAAAAACTCAACAGCTTAATATGTTATTTTAAAGTTATACTTGTTTAGGCACGTTGTGAAAAAATGATGAGAGTGAAATTTTAATATTCGACACACAAAAGTTATAGTATGAAGTAGCAGCGGTTGCAGTCTCGAAACAAAATCTACCAACAAAATAGACATAGAACATTTATTAGTCGCGCAAGTTGTTACCATCGTTGCCTCTGTTCACTGTTTTCATATTCATAATATTTATCCACATGTTTCTAGTGTCTACATTCACACACGTGTTTTATCATAATTATAGATTTACTTTGTGGTTAACTCCGGAAGCACCTACGCTACACATATTTTTGTCTAATAATAGTGTTAAGCGCCTCTGTGTTTTAGTCAGAAGGGTGTGGTAATGGAGACAAACTTTTCGAGTCATTCCAAAATATTTCGCAACAATAGCAATGTATCTGTATCCAAACTCGGGTAAGGCTTATGTTATCTTATCAACGGTTGATTACAGATGTTCATGGGCGGCAAGATCCACTTACCATCGGATGTATTAATCGTTTGCTATTTTAATATAAAATAAAATCATTTATTATGAAAACTCGTTATAATGGTAAAACGGTAAATAGTTTTAAGTAAAGATATAAGAAGTTAGAAGAAGCAGATACCAATCGTCTTTTTTCCTGAAAATGTTAATGAAGATGAGTAAGAACTTCAAAGTAATAATGAACAATATCGTAATATATTATACTCGTATATACGTGATATTTATGAAGAAGTTAATAAATGTATAATCACGTGGTCCTATACCTATGCATCTCGTCAAAGCATTCAGAGAATGAAATAAAGAGATACGGAAATGTTCAGTAGTGTTTTCCCCCAAATATATCCTGTTTCAGCCATTAATACTCACTAACCATAATGGTGAATACGGCAAAACCTACTTCATAAGAAGTGGCCTTAGTACAGCCTACAAGTAACGTAACAAAGTTTGCCTATTAGGAGTTTTCGGGCAGTTTAGACCACGGTCCCGTTTGGAAATGCGCCAATCCTCTCAACACATCTAGTCCCCACTTTTCGACGTTTCGGTAATCATGCATTTTCGGATCATACGAATATTATAAGATACAAAATAAAGAAAATTGACTAGTAGTCATATTCATTGCGCATATATGCTATATATGCGCAATGAATATTGGTATGTTGACCAAATAATTACATAAAGTTGTTTCTATTTATTTTTTGCTCGGAATTTCGCTACGAGACATAATTCGCAACGATGAAATCCGTAGGCGAGCTAAGCTTACCGACGTAGCTCTCAAAATTAGCAAGCTGAAGTGGCAATGGGCCAGGTACATCGCTCGAAGGACAGATAATCGATGGGGAAGAAAAGTCCTCGAGTGGCGACCACGTTTAGGCAAACGGAGTACAGGTCGCCCCCGACCAGGTCGACCAGGTGGACCGATGACCTGAAGAAGACAGCGGGAAACCGTTGGATTCAGAAGGCACCGGACCGGTTGGATTGGCGCCGTTTAGGGGAGGCCTATGTCCAGCAGTGGACCTCGAAAGGCTGATGGATGGATGGATGGATTCTATTTAATGACTGACAAGAAACTACATATTGATTTCTGGAAGTCATATTTAATGAGACTGAACTTTGTTTCGTAACTAATAGATTTAAGTATTTAACCTAACAATAATTGCTTCCACAACAGTCACGATGGACGTAATTTTATTTTTAACAGATGTTTGTAAAGCTAGCCGTTAAATGAAATTTAATACTTGGTAATACATTTTTAGCGATTAGGTATCGTACGAATACAAACAAGCACATATATCAAAATATGCAATAGTTATGATAAAAAGTCGGTGATAAGTGCTACACTGCGAACAATTAATTAGTGAAGATTTTGAATTTTTAACGGGTGTTTTTATACTTACCCCTTGAAATTTGCAAAACACGGAACACTTAATACGTGGGTATTACTCATTGGATTTTCCACATGACTCAAACGCCGGTAATGGAATACGCACTCAATTGAAATAAATCACAGAGATCATTGCCTTCTTAAAAAAGCTTAATACATGTTCTCCAAAGGGTTGTTTTAAATGCTTAGAGCCTGAGATAATAAATGATTATTTCTTACGAAATAATATTCATGCTGCCCTTGGACGGTAAACATTTCTAATCTCCAGTCACAGATGTTTGAACCTTGAGGACTAACTTGAAGAATTACATTGAATTACATTTTTTTGTAGGTACATTTACTTCCGAATTTAGTTTTGTATCGTCTTCATTTGTAACATCAACACCGCGAATACCAACACGCATGACAGGCGCCATTAATATTAGTAAATACTTTAAAAAGGCAATTGGCTGAATAAATGTCGTGAATTTTTAACTTGTTGATTTAAAGCTCGTCCAAAAGTGGTTAAAATCGGACAAAATCCAATGAACTAAGAATATTTAAAGGAGCAAGCGAGATAATATTAAAAAGAAGAAGTGTACTTACGCCGAACAAAGGCTAAGAAGATGCTGCAATAAGACCTTAAGTACTGAGATGAACTTTCTCGAAAAGCTTTAACGTCTAAGCAGAATTCTCTTAAAACTTCTTTTAAAGTATGCGTTTACCTTTTTATATTAAGTTATGGTAATGAAATAGGCAGTAAGAATGATTACATTATGCTAACATTATTTTTATTTGAACAATTTTGACTATTTTAAGTAGATTTTGGAACGCCCGTTGATTACATTGGTTTGATTTATAGAAAAACAATAGTTCTCTGCAATATTATATTGATTACAATCTTAAGTTACACGAAGTTAATTAATGAATACTTGGGAGTGCTTCACATTGAGAAATTTAGAGCAAATTGCTACTTAATTAAATTTCTACGAACGAAAAGTAGGTACTCTAGCATGATCTTTGATACCATGTACCCAATCTTTTAACAGACTTTCATTTGTCTGCTTTGTAATAACATAATTTCGAAATTGCTTTGTAGACGTAAATCTAAACATATATGTATTTGTTACGTAGCCCTACTGCGGATGCACAGCCCTACTGCACCAGCAACCTGAGGAGCTGACGCAGCACCTCTAGCGGCCCCACATTTCGTGGGGGCGAACGTCACTCCGAGCTCTCACATTGACTCGGTGCCATACCTCTAGTATTAAGTCTAAAATGTAGCTAATTTTAAGTTTAACTAAATATTAAAAAAAAAACATTTCGCGTTTCTCTGCGACCTGCGGCCGCTGGCCGTCCATTAAAAAAAACATTTCGCGTTTCTCTGCGACCTGCGGCCGCCGGCCGTCCAAAAGACCTTATGTATATTGTATATGTATTTTCATTTAAGTAGACCAAGCTATGAACATGTAAGATGATTTAGCAGCGATAGTATATTAATTTTAATCCTTTACAGCAAGAAATTTCCCTTACACGGTCAAGATATAAAATTAAAGACCAATTGAATTAATGACGGAATAAATATCGCGAAGTAATAAACATGGAAATATAGGCTTTTCCGTTATATTCTAGGTGATGTATGGTATTGAAGGTGTTTAAATCGGTTAATATGTATATCGTCGAGCCCTTCGTGATCCTTTTCCTGAGGTTCCACCGCCATATTTACTTCTCTTTAATAAGCGAGTAGGTCAAATTTTAACATGTTTATCTAAATTATAATATGAACATGTTACAATCTGAGGTAGTCCATTGCGGTAGTTATTTATTCCTATCAGGGGGTCGTTTCCTAGTTTTTAATTTTATAGATTAAAACGGGAAAAATATTGTTATATAAATTTAAATACCTAAAACGTGATGTATAAAAGTTAAGCTTCATTCTTCAAAAAACACTCATTAGATAAATACTACATCAATTTATATTTTGATTATTTTCCATTGTCGAAATTGATTCGTATTCATGAATAACTCACATTAACATCGCATGTTACGTGCCATAGATTAAACATACGATTTGGTGGATATGATGGCATAGATAAAAAATAAAGAAGAAATGGCATTATGAAAAACTGATTCTAGCTGCTTCTAATATGAACGCATAATGCATAATCCACTATATTACTTCAGTAATGATGATGTTATAAGTGTTATTTCTTTATTGCTGCCTTTAAATATGGTTACATAGCAATTCATAAAACTGCCATTATAAAACAGCAATAGGTTGATCGGTGACAACTTCGGGCTGATTCACGAAGGTACCTTAGGAATATTTTTTGAAAAATATGAATAGTGTTATATATAAATATTTATAAACCCAGTGAGCAGCTTATTACTATTTTTTTATAAGTTTGAAGTACTTAGTAACTAGCAAATTCAGCAACCACATCGTAATACCAAAATGCAAGATCTGCGTGTTAGAAATGCTTCACCCTAAAACTTTCTACATTGTACTCTTTAAACGCGCTGAGCGACCACTCAGTGGTTTTAAAGAGAACGTTAGTTGAACTCAAGTGTATTTGGAAATATTTGCAACTGTTTTAAACAGTGGCTTAAAAAGTTAAGCGGTAATGTTACAAATCAATGGACTTTAAGTTTTGACATATTTCTGTAGCACTTATTAATGTCAGTGCCTAGTTGGAAATTTTCGTTTCATATGCCATTTCTATTTAGTCATTGGTCTATTGATTGTAATAACACAAGCAATGAATAGCCCAATTCGAAGCTGTTATATTTCACGTCCAATCTTTCCAATGACCTCATATTTTAAAGTAATAAAGTGGATACTACATTTGATATACATACATATATGTATTAATTATTCACACAGCGCAATATTTTAAAACTTTTTTCAACAATATTGCTGCGATTGCCCCATGTGTTGTAAAAGATCCCGTATCACTTTTTTATAACATGGAAATAGCTATCAAGCATGTAGTCTGCTAGGTAATAGGTGACTGCTTTACAGGGATATAATCAATCCCAAATAAGCTTATAGCCTTACCTGATCTTGGTCACATATGTGATGTCCTAAGAATGAAGTTGATGCGCCTCGGATAAGTATATCTTCATTACTACATCCTGGTAAGATAATAACGTATCAAGTTCATTTTACAATGAATCAGAAGGCGTTAAATACTGGTACATTTTAATTCATTAACTATTGATTTTTATATACTATAATTAGTACTAAAATGACCTAAGTTTGCAATTTCAGAATTATCTATACGCGGCATAAAAAACATAAAAAATCAAATGTTTTTTTTAATTCAATGCAAAAATTAATGTTAATAAGTAAAGGTTATCGAAAACAAAAATCCATTAGGTGAATTAAGCTTCAAAGCATATTCGTAAAGTAAAGGTAGGTAAAGGCTTATCCTCCACCCTATCATATAACAGAGACCTGCAAAAATACATCATAAAGCAAACGAAGTTTATTCGAAGCATATCAGTACATTTTCTTTTTTTAGCCTCTCGATATTGAATTATTGAACCTGAAAATAGCCACCATACCGCTCTTTACATTACAGAGAATACTTGAGAATATTTTGTGAAGTCTAGAATTTCTTCCATTCCACGTACTTTGATGAACTAGTTTTTTGTTTATGTATGTTTTTTAATCATTTTCGCGAGTGGTACGTAGCATCGGAATAGGTTGATATAAAAGTTTAGTGTTTTTAAGTATATTTTTCTTTCCATTTTCTATTGAAAACCTCAAGTTTTCGCAGACATTGGAAATAGGTGTTGGTTGACACGAATGTACTCTTCCCAAAACTTTCTAATTGTTTAAACGATTATGCGTAACCATGCGCAACACTTAAACGTTTACGCATAATTGCACGCGTACATATTCTCAATCTTAAGAAGTTGTCTGCTAATAAGACTATTATTAGTACATAAAATATAAATCATTTCCATAACGCGTCATAGTGATTTACGATATCAATTTTTAGAATAACCATTTATCACTTCTTGTCGCTTCTTCTTCTTTCTTCTTCTTCGTTCTTTCTTCTTTTTTATATGCAAAACAGTATATTCAAATCAAACAATCTACAACTTATCAATTATAAGTTAAAGATACAGTTTTATCCTTATTATATTCTTCTTTCTAGTAGAGTACCATTAGAAAAAAATACATATATTCCAACAGAATTAAAAACTTTGAGCTCTACGTCGACTAATTATTAAAAAAAGATAAAAACAGAAAGCTCTGTTCAATTTTTACCTAGCTCTTCTATAAAATTTGCAATTTGTGTTGTGTTCTTATTCGGCGATATGAATTCAATTACGATATAAATATAAACCTTAAACTAATAACAATATAAATAGAATCACTTTGTTACTGTACAATAATAAGAGGTTTTTATTCATATCGTGAGGACAATGACCGTAAGATAGCAAAAGAAATTTCACTATCGAGTATTTCTGAGTCTTTGATACCCTTTTATAGTCGTTCCTTTTACTATGTAGGTTTCCAATACGCTCGTCTTGCTAATGCAATCGTAAGTTGTGAGTCCTTTGATCCCGACTCCAGCAGATCAGAGATATAACATAGTGTGAATTGAACTGTTATATTCTCGATAAGTGCTACTGCATACTAAACAGATATGTCCTATTATTCCTTGGCTAAGCAAGCTGTAGGCAGACGCTACGAATTGAAGACTAAAATTTGAATATTTTACACCATTTTTGTGTATGAAAATCTCACATAAATAATTATTATACTATATTAAAACACTCATTGTGTATCAATTAGCTCTTATTTGTTTAAAAAAATATTCTTGTATCGTCGAAATAGTGAAATATAATAATTTTGTAAGCTACATGTCATCCAGACAAATTAGTTGATTGATCGTTTCTTGGTCGCTATTCCAGCCATCCGTCTCCTGATATCCACTACTGGATCTTAATGTTGGGAAATTTAGCGAGTATTGATGATATACAGAAACTTTTACATTTAGATGGTTAAAACAAACAAAGTTATACAAAGAAATAGGACAAAAACCGAGTTTCTTACCAGATCTTTTTAGTTGCGATGCGGTAGTGTAAGAAAAAATATTGTTACTGCCAATTTTGAAGTGCCTGCGTAGACCTATGCAGAATAAAGACATTTATATTAAAATCATTAATTACCTTCTACAACATCTAAAAAGTAGTGTTGAATAAATATATACGACACGACCCCGTTTCACTTATAACAATTAACATGCCATGTCTATATCATTTATTATAACTTGAATCACATTTATCATTTATTTCACATTTATCATTTATTATAACTATAATTTTAGAATATGGTATTATTTGTTTGTTATTCGACCGATTTTCAGGCTGTTGAAGTTTTATACCCGCAGACTTGTAATGGAGATTGCGTGCGTGGATTTAGTGTCGTATAGTCGTATCCAGGGTTTTTAGACCATAGAATAGACATCAAACAGAAATGTACACTATATTTTTGTTACGCGACTATATAATGTTATTAAGCTGTATATTATAGCAGGTATGGTTTTGTTAATTCGTCCCTGACATATAACACCGTACAATCTTTTTCCGGGTGAAATAATAAAATGTTCTAAGCTTATTAGCATTTTCTGTGCTGAGAATGAAATTAGCATTGGTCTAGTCATCCTGATTCCTACTCATCCTTTTTAAGTATAACATCATCATCATCAACGTATTTCATAATTTAATGTATTCCAAGCGTAGGGATAGTTAAAATTATATATTTTCTAAAAGGAAAAAAAATGCCGTCACGCGCCACCTGGTAGATGTGAAAAACTGTGTTCGTGCAAGAATATAGGTACATAAAAACAATATTTCGACTACAACTAAATATATAACATAATAAAAATAACGGCATCCACGAACAGTACCCCGCACTAAGTCGAACTAACACCGCAGCCCAATTTTGACCCAATTTTGACCAATACTTAATAGTTCGGACAATGTATAACAGATGGCGCAAAATACATATATCATCAAGCATCAATCAAAAATCAGGTTTACATGCGCCTATAGATGTTTCACATCAAAATACCGAAAATATATTATCATCTTAAACATATCGTAACTTTATCATTTCTCGTTTGTACTTAGTCTATGGCCTGAAATCGTAATAATCTGGGAACGTTAATCCGAGTGTGAGTGCGTGTCCCTTTACGACTCGGTCACGCGACACGTCAACATCACGTGAAACCATTATACAAACACCCACTGACACTGAGTGGATGAGTTTCCCTGCTAAATTGTATCCGGTTATGGATAATTCAATAATAGAATGTGCGGTGGCTTTATCTTTTTACGTTTGTATGATTTGGGCAAACATGATTTTATATAATATCCTTATTTTTAGTGGATGTCTTTTCTATTAATTAACTATGAATAAATTGTTATCATCTGCAACAGGTAGGTATTATAGGTGGTTTGACTCCGGAAGCAGCGGCCCACATATTTCTGCATAACGGCATTCCAACTTAGTCTTCAGGCGTAGAAAGGCATCTGTCGCTAACCTCAAGTAAGATTTTGATGATGTTTGGGTTTGATTATAGATGTCCATGGGCGTCAATGTCCATTTACCATCAAGTGGGCTGCATGCTTGTTTGCTACTTCCATAGTATAAAAAAAACAAACAAGACAATACCATTTTTTTTATAGTTTCATTATTTGCTTCATCGGGAATCAAACCCCAGAACCTTCTATATAGTACAACAGTTTGACACCAGCATCATATGTTTATGATGATGGTCTCCACCTAATATTATTCAACATGCCTGTTAGTATGTCGAATAATATTAGGTGGCATAAAAAGTGTTTTTCTCTCTAGATGATGTCATAGAAAGTGATTTAGAATGGTGGCAAATGTAATCTGAGCGCGGACGTGTCATTTTACGACGGCCGTGGATCAAAGCTATTACGTTATAAGCATTTTAACGCCTTTAATCTGGTTAATGTTCTTCGTAAATGTTATTACCGTATAGAACAGTTACTCGTATCTCTGAACTAGTCTAGTAGATGTATAGAACTATCGGATCGATACTTCCGAAACATAAAGTCTTAATTAATTAAGGCGATTTTAATGCATTCCTCATTTAACTAAAGGAATGCTTTCCGAACTTTAGTCTTGAGTCTGCAGAAGATATATAATTTAATTATGTTTAGTGGTTTAACAGCACAAGTACATGCGACACAAACTATTTGTTTAATTAAGGTGAAGTGTTTCTATTCGTTTTTGGAGTTCAACTAGTGCAAATTAAGTGAGTTGATCGCTGGATTAATTTAACTTTTGAATGAAAGTGAAATCAGAGATTTACTGCGTCCAATCTAAGCCAACAATCTTTTCAATTAATTTAATTCAATTGATTTATTTAAAAACAACACAGCTATTCCATAGATAGTATACTACAAGTAAGGTTCGTTACACCTTATAAAAATGACCTTATTATTGCATTATGCGGTACATCTGTAACCAACTTCATATAGAATAGGGGTTTTATCTGAAGTCGATCACAGATGAATGAGATCTCGAGGACTGAGATAGCCGCCTCATATATAAGTGAGCCGGCAACCGCACCCTTCCAACAAAAGATAGAACTACTCACGTGTTAGAACTTCACTGTTTCTACCACCTGGCACACAATGACTATAATAAAGATAACAATGAACATGGTTACATCAGACAATCAGGTTGTAAATGATTCTAAATTATATTATAAAAACATATTATATTATTTTTTATAATGATGCATATCAATATAACGAGTTTTCGAAACTCAAGTCCCAAATGGAGAGTATAGAAGTACAACGACCATATAAATAAAGTATAACAAAGTTAAAGATCATAGCTTCAAAGAGATAAAACTGTGCTAAACTATCAATGTTATTCTGTTATTGAACCTTTTTTTACACATGAAAATAACATTCCTTTAATCTCATCTCTTTCCTGTTTGTCACGCGTGGACTCTGGAGCTTAAACATTTGTGTACTAGTTTACTTCATATAAACGAAAGCTATATTCGTACTGTTATCGGTCTCACAGGGAGCGTGTATGGGCGGTTATGGCAGAAATTTGATGTGGGTAAGTGTTGTCAGATGATGTGTTGGGTAGAAAATTTCCTAGAAATAAGGATGTCTATGATATCATTTTAATTAAACAAGTTGCTATTAAAGCATGTCGTGCTATTAAAAATCCAAAGGTATATTCATAACTAATATATTTTTCAAAATATTGTCGTTAGGGTATTACCATCGCGCTGTTGAGTAAGGGTTTCCTTTTAGTGCAAATTGGTAGAGTTCACGTACCCTTGAGGAATATTTTTTTTAAGATCTCTCAGTGGTGTTGGGTTAACCACAATGGTTTCCTTCACTATTTAGATAAATTGAAAAATGATTGATTTATGATACGCACATAAATTAGAAATACATACTTGTGATGAACCTCCCGACAGAGATCAAGCATTGGGTTATCATTTTTATATTATCATTTTTATATTTAGATTTTTAATATACATATCACTGTGTAATATTAACTGTTTTTAAACGTCGAGCCTCAGCATGGTATTTTATTACGTCGCTATTTCTGAGGACTACAACGGTCGGCTCATGAAGTAAATCCGCAACCTCACGATTCCACCGAAATGCAAGAACTGCTTAACGTTAGAAAATAAGTATCGCAGTGATAGCTGCCCATTGAAATCATATCATTCATCATTCTACTGCCTTGAAAATAAATAAAAATCGTAGGAAAGCTAATAGATATTTTATTGAGTGTATTATTAAGTATATTTTCACACTCGTTACGAAAGGGCAATACTACATGGAGATAAAGAAGGCACGCAGTTTCGTGGCAATGTATTTGATACAGTTCATCGAGCGAGCGAAAACAAAATAACAACCCCGCGGTTCCAACAGCACAAATATTTCGTTATTTTTATTATTATTTTACGTACTTATTTAGATAAGGAAAAAGTAGAATTTGATCATTACTCTTCTTCAATAATTTCAATACATCTCTACGACTTATAAATATTTGGAGTTTATTTAAGTTACGCATGTTATTTCGCGTGACTTATTGCATGACTATTAAATATAATTATCGTCAATAAATACCAATAAGTACATTCAACTACTTTACATGAATGTATATTTTATTTACGCTCCTTAAATAAAAAAGTACGGATCTAAGCGCACGCAGAGTTTACGCCAAAAATCGATTTCAATCGGCAGTCATACAAAAATTACATATTATTGGCAATTATGTAAAGCTTATAAGTTTATATGCACACCGAGCTGACATGCGATCTATCTGATGGTATGTGGCTACTGTCACCTATGAACATCTGTAGTAACCTTCACATAAAATTAGAATCATACCTGAAGTCGACCACAGATCTAGGAACACAAGTGCTAAGTTAGACCGTCTCGGATTAGCATGTTTACTTACTTCCTTTTATTTTTGTTCAAACTATCTATTCATGCTATCGCTAGAGATGAACTACAAAGTGATCTACCTTGACAAGTTCATAAAACATTGAATGTTTTGCTGATATTGGTTTGCAAGTTTCTGTTATAAAATTTCATTATGAACGCGAGAAACCAGTAAACATATTTAGCTTTCTCCGACTCTTAAACTATACCCTTCAGACCAGAGAGATTACGGCAATGCTTTAGAGAGAATACAGTAATGTTTCACACGGCTGTTATGAGGCAGAAATCGGTGTGGCGGTGGTGCCTGCAGTCGGACTACAAAGGTTTCCACCTATAATATATATACTCGTATATTTTCGACTATATAAATTATATAAAATAAATGTATAAAACGCTTTAAGTACTTTGGTAACGCGTTTTGTACATTTGTTTTTCATAAGCTGGAATCAGTGGCGTAGCGAGAGGGGGGTGCAGGGGCGGTCCGCCCCGGGCGGCACATTTAGAGGGGCGGCAAAAACAGATTTGTTAACCTTGTTTTGTCATCAAGTTAATTATTGTCGTCTTTTTTTTTGGTCGTCAACTTAGATAATGTCGTTTTTTGTTTTAGTTGTCAATTTAGATATTGTAGTTTTTTTTTTGTTGTCAAAATTTGTATAATGTGTGGCGAGTTCAACTTCCGCCCCGGGCGGCATAAGCCCACGCTACGCCACTGGATGGAACTATTTGGATATTGCGTTCATCAGCTTAAAAGCACTGAAATACGAACGAAGTGCAGGCAAAGCTATCTTATCAGTATTTTACGCCCGTGAATAAATTTCAGCCAATTTGTTGTATCCTATATGGATAAAATGGAATACGTGTTCTGAAATTCGTGAAAGAAATATAAAAATAATGTAATAAATAATAGCCCATTTTCGAGGGACCTAAAAAGAAGTATAATATTTTCAAATTTTGGTATCTATACGACAGGAAAATCTCAAGAATTCGCTAGTATATTTAAAGATGAAACTGAATGAACCGCAAATATCATTTCGATCTAGTTTAATATTTCATTTGATAAGAAAATACTAATTTTTGAAGACTGTGTTTGTACACGAAATTACCTGTATCACTAAATTATATTTTTGTCACCCTATACTTAAACTAATTTTACTTTTAATGTGAAAAAAAAAAGATTTGTAGGATTTTTTGTAGTTTTCCAGTATGAGCAATGCCATACTTGTTTCCGCCTAATATCAACAGTGCAAAGTGTTATTGTATTTGGAGAGTGTAGTGAGGATAAACTTCATTAAGGCAAGTAAAAATGCATTTGTACCCTTGGTAGGAATTAAATCTTATCTGGGATGGGAAAGTAATCACATACCATCAGATAGGTTATGAGCTCTTTTGTTGCGTCAATAATTAAAACAACGAAAAGTTTTTTGATGTGAAACATCTATAAACGCAGAGAAATCTGATTGTTGACGTTGAGATGCTTTCATTTACGCATTTTTAAGCCATATGTTATAGGAACATGTGTATGTGTTGTGCCATGTGTTATATTTTTTCGACTTAGTACGCAATACTGTTCGTATACGGTATTGTTTTCTTATTTCTGTTGCAATCTTTTCTATTATATATATATATATATTAAGTATTGAGGTGTAATGATATTCATTGTAACCAACTTCACATAGAATAGTGGTTCTATCTGAAGTTTACTACATATGCGTTGCTACTCCTGAAGACTAAGGTCGCCGCATGTTAGTGAGCCAGAATGAACACACTTCATTCGATTGAAGACGCAAGAACTGTTTTACGCTAGCAATACATAGATGTGGCGGTTATACCTCCACGGTCAAACCATACTCGTTCTAGCAACTGTAACTTGTTGCAAATATTCATTATTCATTCATTAATATTTAAATCTATATATATAAAAGGGAACATTTAATAATTTTCTGTCACAATAAAGATCTAAACTATAGACATATAACGAAAGTGAAATAAAATTATCTGTAAGCCTTACGTTGTGAGAGACTGGTGCCTGAAGTAGGTAGAAACCTGAATTACAGATCACCAATTTCCTTCCGAAAAACTAAAGGACCTTAAGCAATACTAAAACATATATTAGGATTAGTGTAAAGTGAATTTTTAAATTAGATTATGTATAAAAGTTTGTGGACGTGTGTGTGCTCCTTTAAAATATAATTCTTGAAATTTAATATTTGCACGAAAAATTAAAATTAAATCATAGTATAAGCGTTTCACAGCCATGAATAAATTTCATGTCAATTTATAGTAGGTTGTATAAAATGCAAATTAATATTCTGATTTGATGGGTGTTTATTTAGGCGGGAGTTGGGAACTTCGTCGTCTTGTACTGAAACTTTGATGAGCTTAAAGCTGTGCGCTAATCCTCTTTACTGTTTTCTGCGATAATCAAAATTTTAATGGATACAGGTTTTGATAGGCGCTTGCTTAGTGCAAATGTTGATGCAGAAGTTCTCTAGAGACATGCTTAAATCAAGCCTTCCTTCAAGGTCTTTCACTCGATTTTTTTACAAGAGTTTTGCTTGCGTTTTTAATGTATACTAATGCGACCAATTATTGCTTTAATCAAAAACTTTGGAAGTTCCAATATAGACAATTTTGAATGGGTTAAAAACAGTCGTTAGGTAGTGAATAACCATTTTAAAACAAGCTATCGACCTCCGATATTTATTATTTAATTTTACGCTTACTATTATGCTTACTGCGTGCTTGTTGCCTACTTTAATCTTTTAAAAAGGATAAGTATATAAAAAAGAGTTTTTGTTATTTTTTAACTGGAGTCAAAAGTGCAATAAAATATTTACTTTTAATTATTACATTTTCTTAAGGTATAATATCTTTAAAATATTCTTTGAAAATTGGAAGCGAGCCTGACAAATAATTTTTGAGTTCTTCGACAGTTAATATAGGGCTCTCGGGCGCTCCGAAACGCTTGAGAGCAGGTAAGCGCGCTAACGGAAGCACTATAAGTCGTAACCTTTCCATAGCTTCGTTTTACTACCTCTACTTCTGTATAGTATTTGTATTACTATAACCAGCATGCTGGCATATATACTGAAAGATTCCAAGTTAGTCCTTTACTTTAGTCGTTCGATTTTTCACATAGAAACGGTATATACGTTTATTATTTTATATGTTTAATCAGATAAAGCGTATGTCATGCATTTACAAATACAAACAAACGTATTTCAATTCTCTTAATAATTTGTATAATTCAACCGTAATTTTGTACACCAATTTATTATCATATTGGTGTGGCATCCATATTGGTGCAGACACAGCTGCCGTCTAAACGACACTTCAGATAATTTTATTCAAATAGCATTTGAAAATCGAGGGACTTTAAATCGGTTCGTTCACACGTGTTTGCTAAAAGTTCTTCTCCGTCTATGCAATAAGCCGGAGGTGGTCATGCACGCACAGCTCTCAAGCTTCTTTGATTCAAACTTCAGCGTCCTGGAGTAAGGGTCATGTCACACATACTACAATATGGTCTGCAAATGTAGCATTAATATTTTACATAGCTTATACATTATTGACCTATTATATTAAGTAGATCTCAATTTAATATGATAGTAAGTAAAATGATTGGACCTGTACTTTTACACATATCTATTGGGGCGGCGTAATAAATATACAAATATTTTATACGTGTATGTTTATTTGCCCACGTATTACTCCGAATTTATAGGGCGTTTACCATTTTAGGGCTAAAATTTATCTCATGTTGAGGTACAGAGCAAGTTTCATCAAAAAATTGTCACAAAAATACAATTGATTTCTACTTCACAAGAACGTTAAAAAACAATTAATATTAAATTTTAGTTTAATACATTTTTCATATCGGCGTTCAATATATGTATTGTTACAATTTCGATAATTCACGACAACGCATACGATTAAGCGATTTTTCAATCGCCAGATCGCATATCGACGTGTAGGGAGAATTATTTCTTACTGCATACTAAGATGGGAGAGACAAAACGTCGATCACGCGTAAAAGTTAGTGCTAAGCATTGAGTTTTGGTCACGGGATTAAGCGAAGTTTGCTAAAGTTGTCGGATCATGCTAGAACTATTCTCTTGAATAGACGTTTAATTTCTGAATCTTGATGTCAACACGTTTATGGAGAATCTATTTGAGGTCCTTTGTTGCAATTTTGACTGCGTATGTTACAACGGACGGATATTAAACACATCCAACGATTAAACCCCAGCCTGAGAGGTGCTGAACGGATGGGAATTTCAAACTAGTAATATCGTTAAAAACAATAAAACAAAATACCCGACTACTTAAAATGTTTTTTTTTTTGTTGATAATTACATAATATTCAATTTAACGCTTAAATGACTTTTTGTTAAAATTTCCAGGCGCCATTTTTAAAAATTATATAGCCTATGTGACTGTGCAAACTGAGACAATTCTAATGATATTATACGTCACAATCCGTCAAGCCGTTTGGGCTGTATCGCGTGCTAAAGAAATGGCACGCGCATACATACATACAAACATACATAGCTACATACGCTCGAAAAACATTACTTTCCTTCTGACGCAGTCGGGTAAAAGAAAAACAGTTGTTAACCGACTACTTGTTAGCAGTATTATAGTAGTTATTAAAGCAGTAACGGGTATATTGAAGTAGTGGAAAATACCAGAGTATCATAATATGCAAGCCGCATTCTCGTAGTACATTAACGCGTAGTATCGTAGTATCGTAGTACGCGTAGTATATCTCGTAGTACATTATCCCTACTCATTATTATAACATAAATGGTTCAAAAGTTTTAGCCGCGTTTTAATCATGAGAAGAGCAATTATATATTTTTACTCTATGTTACTCTATTCGCATTATAGTACTAAATTTTAAAAACAAAATCTGTTACTTAATAACATTAATCTCTATATGACGGTACTGTATGCCCTGTATGGCGTATCGTTAGGTTTATTATAGAAAATCAGGAGAATGTATATATAGTAAATATAATTGTATAACAAATGTGGCGTTTGGTAACATATGTAAGGGATTTTTCGCGTCATTTTTATTACGTTGTTATACTGTAAGTTACAAGTTTTATTTTATTTAAATCCTTCGTTTAATCTATCACATTGATAAGCTTGAGTTATTAATACAATTTTAATTCCATTTTGTATTAGATTTTCGATTCAGAGCAATTAATGGAATGTTCTTGTCGTTATTATTGCTGCGGGTCCTCAAATTATATTCAGATTAGCATCATTCCATTGAATACTAATATCGAGGGAGATAATAACACTAGATGCCTGGAATATTTGATGGCCTATAAAGATATAGCAGACGCGATTAAACTTTATTAATTTTATCACAACAAGAAATTCAATCTAATCATTCTAATGTAATCTAAATCTAAATTCTAATCTAGAACAAAAAGAATTTAAAAAACCGCATATCGTGAGTACCAGTAACATATTAATATGATATGATAACGTGTTAATTCCGCGATAATATTAGCTAGAAATCATAAATTTTATGAATGTTTTAGTTTAAGAACAATTTGTAAAGCTACTTCTCCAATTAGAGGTATAAGGCAGTACGTGCATATTAAAATGGATAATTGGCAAACTGTGACTAACCGTACCGTAATTATCATTGTTTTTATTATACAAACGCCACAAATTTAGGAACTCTTTAAGCTAATAAGACTTGTTTCTTGATACTACTTAAGCAGTCTTTTATATCTTTTTTCTGTTTAGGTTACGTTTCATAATAATAACGGCTTTGTATTATAACCATTACACCTAAAGGAGAGTGATGGTACCACTGAGGACTAAACTGGGACTCCTCGTATGTATGTCTCTCTTACTATGCCCTTAAAACCAGAACACAGCAGAGCAGCTACAACATTACTGTTATAAGGCAGAAGCAGAAGTGACGGTGATACCTTCTAACTTTAACCACAATCAGATCCTTCAAATTTACTTTCTCTTCAACTTTTTTTTATAAGAATGAAGTAGCAAACAAGCATGCAGTCCACCTGATGATAATTGGTTACTACCGCCAATGTTCATCTAAAAGCAACTTCATATAAAACAGGGGTTCTATATGAAGTCCATCACAGATGCGTTGCTACT
>DWNE01001127.1:0-23430 GCA_018249875.1 Cecropterus toxeus | reverse complement strand
GCCAATATGGCTTCAGCTGCTAAAAAAGCAAAACTAACCCTATCGACATCTACCACATCCACGACTGGCCCCAATGTTGAAGAGTTTATGCGCAAAATACAGACAAAGCGGGAAGATACCGCGGAGTCAATTTTAAAGTATAACTTCAATAAAGACCGTATTAGAATCGTATCTCAGGAGCA
This sequence comes from Cecropterus toxeus, assembly GCA_018249875.1. Classification (NCBI taxonomy): domain Eukaryota; kingdom Metazoa; phylum Arthropoda; class Insecta; order Lepidoptera; family Hesperiidae; genus Cecropterus; species Cecropterus toxeus. The sequence goes on along the minus strand of DWNE01001127.1, from coordinate 23,248 downwards.
AATGGTGGCAGATGACTGCGAGGGTATTGTATATTGGATGTCCCGAGACAGCAGAGTGCAGGATAACTGGGCATTCCTATTCGCACAAAAACTGGCGCTAAAGAACGAAGTGCCGTTGCATGTATGTTTCTGTTTAATAGCTAAGTATTTGGACGCTTCTGTACGGCAATTCCATTTCCTCATCAAAGGTATGTTATATGCAAAAAGTGATAAGTGACATAAATAAATTATTAAAAAAACTCCATTCAATCCACGGCACTCACAACACCCACACTACCACACTATCGGCGTTTTTTATGCTGCACACCTACCAGGATGATGAAGTATGTTTAACATTAGTAATGCAGATGATACTCTAAGGGAATGATTAACAGCCTTTTTTACCATGACATATTTGTTTAATACATTTTTATCTTTGCTCCAATGACAAATACTTTTTCCATAATTTACAATTACAGGGTTAGAAAAAGTTGCAGCAGAGTGTAAAAAGTTAAATATACCATTCCACTTACTAGAAGGGAGTGGTGCAGACGCTTTACCCCAGTGGGTTATTGACCATAAAATTGGAGCTGTTGTATGTGACTTTAATCCACTCCGAGTGCCTCTTGGTTGGCTGGAAGGGGCCAAGAAAAAACTTAAGAAGGATGTTCCTTTGATTCAGGTACATCATTTTGAAAAATATATAAAATTAGCTGTGCCATGCAGTTTATTCCGCGTTTATTAGAGAACAATCTATTAAAAACAAACAAACAGTGATGTTATATAGCCTAAAGCCTTCCACGATAAATTTACTATTTACCACAAAAATATTTTTTCAATTTGAATCGGTGGTTCGTGAGATAAGCGCATTCAACCAAACAAACTCTACTGCTTTATAATATTAGTATAGATAAAAATAAAAGGAAAAAATATGTACCTAATTTTTTTGCAAAGGAATTCTAAAATTATGAAATTGCTAAAAGATAGCCTAGATTATATTTTTAGGTAGTAAGTAGAAAAAAATATTGAGGTGTAGATAAATGAAACATGGCATATGTATTAAATCGATGTTATTATTATGAATTATTAATGATTAAAAATGAGAAAATCTGTACTACACAAACAAAAACTTGACATTGGAACTTCTTTTTTTAATCTTTGTGGGTTTAAATGAGTTTATGTAAACTTCACTCACTACATACATACCCATTGTTATATTATAATAATCAAAAGACATTATTAGTATTTACAGAGAAATTCTAATTAATTTCAGGTAGATGCACATAATGTTGTGCCATGCTGGGTGGCTTCAGACAAACAAGAGTACTCGGCCAGAACTATCAGGAATAAGATCAACTCTAAACTTGAGGAATACCTAACAGAATTCCCACCAGTTATAAAACACCCTTACACAAGCAAGTATGAACCTGAGGTGGGAAACATATACGTAATCATTTTATTTTCTATGTTTTTAATATCTCATAAACTATATGTATTTTTTGGTGAAAGCTTATTAAATTCATATTACACTATGCAATGATCGATGATGATGATAAAGAAATATTAAAAAAATATATATCGTAATGTTGTTATGGTCTATTTAATATTCAGTTCTCCACTATTATTTTCCAGTTCTGTTTAGTGAAAACGAGATTAAAAAGTAATAAAAACTACATACAGTGTGATTTTATGGTCTTCTACTTCATTATTGCAGCCGATTGACTGGGATCAAGCTATAGAATCGAGGGAAGCAGACAAGACAGTTGGTCCTATAGAGTGGGCCAGTCCTGGTTATGATGAAGCGATGAAGACCTTGAAGAAATTCTTGGACAACAAACTGAAGGTATTTTCCACAAAGAGAAATGACCCTACACAGGATGCATTGAGTAATCTGTCTCCCTGGTACCATTTTGGTAAGATTTATATCATTAAACTATGTTGTTATAAGTACTTTTTTTTACATTAAATTACTCTTAAAACCAACCAAAAGTTCGAATTAACTTTATGTCACGTGACAATAAATATGTATATGTCATATATATTAAACTTTTCTCTCTAATTGAGCAACAAATATGTGCTTCATGCATGCTGAACAAATCTTGTCTTTCATGACACAAGTTTTTAAGAAAAATACATTTTAGACGCAAAAAATTACAGACCGCTCATTTCTTATTTTGTCTACTTTATACTATTATATTATAAATAGGTATGAAACAGATATACTATAAAAATAATGCTTGTAGTTCACAATAGGACTAATAAGGCATGCTATCCACTGCTTAACTAAAAATTGTCATCACATACATTGTATGTGTATTATGAACATTATTTTTTTCAGGTCAAATATCAGTCCAAAGAGTAGCATTATGCGTCCAGGAATTAAAATCGAAATACACCGAAAGTGTGAATGCATATTTAGAGGAGTCAATAGTACGTCGGGAACTTGCTGATAATTTCTGCTTCTACTGTGAACACTATGACAGTATCAAGGGAGCTAGTAATTGGGCGCAGAAAACTCTCGACGATCACAGGTATACTAACGAAAACATCGTAGTTAGGGTCTACACACACATGCGGCGCTCTAGCACACAAACTCGTGTGCACGCTCATCTGCATACATTGTGTATGTATATACACGTGCGCGTACAACAATGTATTAAAAAAATGTACAACATGTATTTAAAATAACGCTCGTGCATACACACATACACGCAAACACAAGTGCACGTGCGAGCGTTCGTCTACGTGCAATACGTAGGTTCGTGCGATTCAATCATTATTTAAATTTACGCTTAGAGATTAATAATAATTATTAATCAGCAAACAGAATACTTTTTATATTACATTTTGTAATCTATACAAGATCCCAATATTTGATATCATTGGTAAATCATCATATAATATCATAAATCTGATTACGTTCTGCCCATCTCTGCTACCGTTACATGCTAGTTGTTGGACAATTATTTATTTTCTGTGTTATCGTTCTGGCTTTTATGTTAAACAAAAAGAAGTTTCTTACAGAACTCTTTGAACATCAAAACCTACCACAACTTCGCAAATTGTTTCGTAAAGGCTTAAGAATCTCCAAACAAATCTTTTACATAAAATGTATCGGACGTTATAATACTTAAATTGAAATACTGTTAAGCCAATGAAAAGTAAGATTATGATAAGTGTACAGAACACTTATACACTTTTTGTCCATATTGTTTTCAGAAAAGATAAAAGAACACATATTTACACCCTGGAGCAGCTATCAAAGTCACAGACGCATGACGACCTGTGGAACTCCGCTCAGATACAGCTAGTGAAGGAGGGCAAGATGCACGGCTTCCTGCGTATGTACTGGTGCAAGAAGATCCTGGAGTGGACACCAACTCCAGAAGACGCACTCAAGTACGCGATATACCTGAATGATCATTTTAGCGTGGACGGGCGCGACCCTAATGGATATGTTGGTAAGAATGATATTTGTGTAATAGTTAAAATGTATATTTTAATGGGTTTTAAAAGGTTTGCAGTCTATCTTGTAGAATAGATCACTGACTTTCGAAGACATCTGTACTTAACTGCAAGTATGATTACTCTTTCTTTTCAACTCATATAATTCGATATGGAGACTTTCATGTTCACGTCACGTGATGTGTCACGTATAAGGAGAAAACATGATCTGACGCTGTCGATCGCGCTTGATATCGGTCTTTTTGGTATTAGTAGTGTATATTAAAGTAAAAAAGAGAGTTAAAAAAACGAACGGAGTGGTCATAACGTTTTTCTTTACGTGCCGTTTACATTTCAAGCCAGTAATTTTATTACATGCTATTACTAATTATACACAAAACCCGAGGGCCTCGTAAGTGCAGCATCGTCTTTATTTCGAATTCGCTATATATTTCTGTATGGCATTTGCTCCATGTCAAACTCTTGAAAGTCAATAATGTTAAAGAACTTCGTTCCAAAAAGTAATATCAGCATGTCGATCGTCAGGATGCATGTGGTCCATATGCGGCGTGCACGACCAGGGCTGGGCGGAGCGCGCGGTGTTCGGCAAGGTGCGCTACATGAACTACGCGGGCTGCCGCCGCAAGTTCGACGTGCCCGCCTTCGTCGCGCGCTACGGGGGCAAGGTGCACAAGTATACCGGCAAGTGACCGCTGGGCTTGACCCAACATGGAGACAAGGGGAAGTGTCCGCTGGCGGCTTAAAACAATTATCATGAAGCAGTCTAAATGAATACCGATGTATTTAGATTGCGTACTTGTATTAACGATTGTGTCCGATCGAAACGTCGGCTTCGGTCACTTTCAGCCAAAAATCCCACGTTCGGCAAAACCTTCGGCTTCGACTAAAACGGGTCGAAATTTTAATCTAAACCGAAGGTTCTAGCAGGCGCCTAAATCGAACGAGCTATAACGAATACACGATACCGCGATGAAGATGATAAAGTTTACGTTTGTTTACAAACGTAAAGGTAAACTTAATTGTGGGTTTGCAACGCAAATTGTATTCGAAACTTACGTGATTCGAACTGTTATCGATTTAGAAAAATACCAAATTCAGCTCTAGAAGATATTTATATCCAATAGACTTAGATCTTAATCTACAAAAGCTGAAATAAAAATTATTAAATAATCACTTATTGTAAAATTAAAACTGAATTTCTTAGGGTTTTTGAACCTTCAGTTTCGGCTGCAGCCAAAGATCGACCACGGTCGGACACTAATTAACGGGTATTTTTGTACGGGTAATTCGGAATTGGCATTGGAACGTCAACGGAATTGTGCGTGGCAAAAAAGGAAATTCCAATTCCATGACGTTGCTACCATGTAATGCACAGTACTTCTAGAAATCGAAAAATGTATTCTAATTGTTTTAAGGATCAAATGGCATCAGAACCGTTGGCATGAAGAATCAGTGTGTTTATGATCGTTATATTCATTTTATTATTATCTACTTGAGAACAACTTTATATAAGATCTGTTCAACTGAAAAAGAATATTTATATACATACTTTAAGTATTTTAAAACTATAACGGCAAGCTTTTTCCCTATCAATGTGTTGATAAAATATGTAAGATAACATAATTATTATAATACCTTATTTCTAACAATGAGGACATGATAACATGCCAACGACAAATGTGAATGGACGATTGTTAGTACAAAATCAAACCAATGTACAAAGATAATCTGGTTAGATTGAAGTTTAAAATGCCACAAATTAGAACATTTTTTGTGAAGTCATTGTTGGTTTAATAAATAAAAAAATTGGAAAATTGGAAATTTATAAGAACTTACAATATTTTCTATAATATTCTATCTTCTCAATATTTGGACACATTAATCAAAGTAAAATTAAAATAAAAAGGTTCTTTCGACACAAAGAAGTCCATAATACTATGGTTGTAAGACCATGTATTTGGACAATTCAACAATGTTACAATGGATAAGTTTTAAAATATTATACATCCTATAGAATCCATCCTAGTCGAAAGACTCAATTTTATTATAAAAAATATATATTCCTGTTTTATTAAAAACTTGTCTACAATTAATCAAAATACATCAGCTATAAGCATTATAGAAAATGTATTCTTATAATTTCATGTGTGTCATTGAGAAATTACATGTTATTTAATAATACATTATGCAATTACAACCGATAATAAGAATTCTACGATTCTGTAGTTATGTTTACATTTTCTAACCTTGCACTGTTATTTTAAGTGTGTTTCATCCAACGATCCAACATCCTATTCACACCACTTTCGAATACCATGAATGTATAATTGTTATTACAATTTTATGTATTTTAAATGTATATAAATATATACGTATATTTTATTAAGAAAGTAGCTCTATCATATTTAGATGTTAAGAACTAACTTTGAAGTCAATTACATCACATCGAATAAAACATTTAGTGTACTTAAAAATTATTAGTAATTAAGTATTATTTTATTGCATTTTGTATTAGTTACATTGAACAGTTAATGTAAAATTCGAAAAGGCCGTAAGTAGATATTCCAAGAATTTAAGCAATAATTTACCCGGAGGGCCGAGAGCCGCGAGATATTCGTTTGCAGCGTCAGTCGGTAGGCATTTCGAGCTCCACGAGCATTAATTAACAAATGTGTGAGTTTTGATCTTATAAGGCCCCGAAAAATACTCAACGCTGATGCTTGGCGCACCAAGCGAATGATTTGACGCAGGATGGCAATGGCTGATTGCTCTACATAAAAGCGGTAGCACACGGTAAATGAACTGGGATGTTTTAACGACCAGGTTTCTCATATACTACGGCTTAGTCGATATAAAGCCAGTGGAAAGGATTCTCGACCCTCGAGGGTTCACAGAACGGCGGTCCCGGAACACAAAATGCCGCTAACCACTAATGATCGCGGCAAAGCGTATAAGGTGTGCCTTTCCGCAGCTCGTATAAACCATTTTACGAGGAAATTCTGGAGTGTGAATCGTTGCACGTCTATATTACGACGGACGCAGATTTTGATGCTATGCAACCATTTTTAATGAGTGGTATCGGTCTTCAGATAAATTATAGAAATATTTTAATTATGTTGCAATTTCAATAATGTGTAAGTAGTAGGTATTACAAATCAATTATTAATAACGAATTGATTCTCTTTGTCTACCTCATTTTGAATTTAATAAAGTGTTTTGTAAAATTCGATTGTATTTTATTTCGGATACCTTGATAAAAGTCCTTATAGGAATGTTGGTTGCAAGTGTGTCAGAATTAAATTCAACATTTGTTTGGTTTGTAATCTTGAATATGTAATACTTATAAATTCTACAAGTAATAAGGTATAGGTTAAGTATAATAAAACATTGGTTGCTTTGCTTATAAATATTTTTATTTATGAATGTGACTGTTCCATGGTTACACAATCATATACTTTGATTATCTTCATAAAATTAGAAATAGAAAAATAATATCAAAGAGCTATTTTCTCATTGGAACATTTACTGAGTCAACTTTATCATAATTGTGTACAGGTAATATGCATTAAATTAGAATTTCAAATTTTATCTAGTCAAAGGTTGTTCATTTGTGGGACATTGTCTTAACAGACAGCATTAAACCTAACATTGGGATCCTCATTTGTCACAAAAAGCACATAACATTAATATTTTCGTCATTAACATATTATCAAATCGTCTTACGAAACACAAAACATTAAGAATTTCTCCTATTATGTCTCATTTTATTATTAATTAATATGTATTAGGAAAATAAATCATAATTTCACCACACAAAGGAATACGAAATAATTGAAAGAAATTAAGTGTAAGCATAACACTGATTGGAAATTATATTATGGATATCGGACTTATTATGTTTTAAAGCAAGTAAGTACCCAAGTAACTGTTTCTCCTATGAACACAAATCGTGGCTCACTTCTAGTATCGTTCCACTAATACATAATACAGCACAAGGGATATACACCTTTACTTGAACATACAAACTGGGCTTACAATAAGGCTCTCGATTAAATTTCATAAAAACCTCGAAATATACGTCAAAGACGGTAGAAGAGGAACTGAGATCATAACCAAATTCGCGGTCGGCTCGTGGAGAAACGAAACGGGAATGTGCGGCTCGAAGCTTCTGCGGGTTCAGCGCAAATCGGTTACAACCCCGGAAATAAAAAAATAAAAGTCGTCAAAAAGGCGACGTGCTACGTTACAAAAAAAAACTATAAGTTTGTTGTCTATGCTCCCCTGTGTAAGTGTGTGTGTGAAAGCAGAGCTACATTCGCTGTTGCGGGCGCAGGACGGTTTCCTACAGACGAGGCCGCGAGCTACTGCACGCAGCACGAGTTCTTGTGCCCGTTCTTCTTCAGACGCGACTTTGGCCTGTACTTCTCCAAGTAGGACAGCTGCTTCGCGTTAATGGCCCCGCGCCGTTGGCTGCAAACGATAACAAAGATTGTTATACATACATTTTTACATAAAATGACCTAATAAATTTAGTCAACAAGTGTTTAATAAATATCCATAGACATTACAATAGTGAAATTATTCCTGTGACCCAAATATGAAGTTTATCACAAATGTTATCTATGTATGATAATTTAATCTTTTTAAACTAGATTTAACGGCCTCACAAAATCTGCCGGGAAACAAAACCGAAATAGGGATTGGAATAGATGAAGAAAAGGTTCTCAAGGTTGTGGGAAGACTACCAATCCGCACTGGAACAGCGCAGTGAGCTCCTTTTACACCTCTTACTCTGAGAGGAGAACCATGCCGAGTGGGATAATAACGGACCGGGTTGATATACGTGTCAAAGGAAATACGTACTCTCTTATAGTTTCGACTGCTTCCTCGTACTTCATGCCGAGCTCGATGAGCGCGATGGCGACCATGACGGGCGCGCGGCCGAGCCCCGCCACGCAGTGCACCGCCACCGCCGCCTCCGGCTTGTTCTGGGCCCTGACAAGTAAATACACTTAGTATAATTATGATCGACAAAGATAATGCCTATTAAATAAACCCTTTTTAATAACATTACAATAAAAGATAAATTTTCAGAATATTTTAACTTCACCAATCTGTATAGAAGCAATGTGGGGTAATATCCAGGTCAATCACACTAAGAAGAGATCCATACAAAGTAACCAAAAAAAACGGTTGCAGATAAATTTTAGTTGTGTATATAGTATCTTTGATTAATCGTAGTGATTATACTTTAGATTACATATTTGCTTATTTGCACTATTTCTAAACATAAACACTAGTGTGTCAAGAAATTACCAGTCTGTTTAGTGTTTGTAGTATACATATTATGTCAGAAACAAATATATATAAACATCATATGATGGAATACCTTCCCTATACATCAATTATTACATTACATGTATTAAATACATATTTAAATATAAACCCATAAATGAAGTCACTATCTGGGTCATATCATTTACATTTGTATATCGGCAATGACGCGCTTAATTCCTGTGATTGTAGATCTAGTATTATTATCGAAGAACTGAGCGATAGGCTGCGATAAAAAATACAAAGCCGTTATCTTATCCTGCTAATTAATACAGCTGCATTCATTTACGCATAGTTATTTATCATCCCGGAAGTAATTCTGTAGAGTGCTAAGAGTATTAAAGGATTATTTTAAAGTAATATTTCAATCTGAAGAATGTATAAATGTAAATAGTAACACAACTCAACTGATTTATTGTTTTCTTTTAAAGAAATGATTAACATTTTTGGTTTATAATTAGTCAACCGACTCTATATTACATATTAGTATTTTTTTCGACTCGCATTTTATTAACTTTTTTATACGAGAACAACCAACGGTTTCCATTTGTTCGTTTTTTATATCATTCCATTTTTTTATACATTCGTAGTTTATTTAATGTTCACACGATACCATATCCAATCATTAGATTTTAGTAGCCTAGTCTAGTATTAGCTTGATAATTTATTAGTGAAGCTTATTCTTTTAATAATAATTTTAATACTATATATTTTTGCGACAGATATGGATCGAATTTTGGACAGGATCGTAAATTATAAACTTTATCGGTTGGCCATGATACTTTAATTATTACCTAGAGAATTTGTTAATCGTTCATCGATTAGTTTAATTTCCATGTCGAAGTATTGCTCTAAAGCTATCACTGATAGGTATACTCACTTGTCGCGCAGTATCTCGAACCAGTCATCGACCACGTTGACGGGCGGGAAGGTGCCGTCGTCGTACGCGAGGTCGCGCACCTCGATGCCCTCCGCCTTGAGCGGCGCCGTGTCGTAGCTCGGCTCGCACACGCGCACCACTGTGCACACGTTGTGCTTCCTCAGTTCCTGGAAACGTTGACGTTACGTCATCGACCCGTTTCAAATAGGCTATTTTTTAACTCGAATCCGGTATAAATTCACTGCTATGCAGGAATAAGTGCACAATTGAAAATTTATCGGTTTTAGGTTTAAGTACTAGCTTTATCAAAAATTGAAATCTTGGGGCTCTAATGCCGCGGTTAATGGCATTTAATTTGTTTTTGTTATTCTTACTTCATTCAAAAAAAGACAAAAAAATGTTTAATTTTTATCTGGGCCTTCTGTAAAATTTTCGTTTTTATGTTGCTATTATTCTATCAGATAATTTCATGGTTTGACTACGGCAGAACCACTGCAATACCACGGTTCTGTTTAGTTTGAATGCTGAAATTCTAATAACAAGCGATTTAAATTACTCGCAACGTATTTATGACGGACTTGTTAAAGACGCATTGCTACTCTTGACGTAGAGTTGGATCGCATTATCGTTATCGCTATTCTCGAAAGTACTTTACCAACCTAAAAACATCAACGTTGCACCACCGGTATAAAGTAGTAACAGGTGTGACGTTACTGCCGCAGTCGGCCATTAAACTTTTGCATGACTGCACTCACTTGCCTTAACGTCAAGTAGAGTAAATTTGAATGATTTTGTAATTTTTTAATATAAAGAATAACGTAACGTAATTGTATGTTTTGGTTGTAGAATTTTTACTGTATTTCCGAGTATTTGAAGAAAAAATAGAGTAAATTGGGCTTTAGAGACCTAATGCGCTCCGTGGCTGATGCGTTCCTACCTAACAATTTGGCACTGGGGAATCGAGAATCGCAAACAGGCAAGCAATGGGCGTGGTCGGTCCTTACTTGGCTGACCGACCAACCTATATTCGGATTAGTATAAAATGTTGTTACAATTGTTAAATCAATTTGTACGGTTCAAATACATTCTACTAACAGGGCGGTCAGAAGATGACCCGTGGGAAATTAATTCGGTACAGTATGTTTTTGGTCACAGTGTTTTGGATAATTCCTACAATGGAAAATTAGAAAGAAGAAAGGTTGCAGTAAATGACCGTTTCACTCATAACAATATAACAAATAATATTTGTAACAGGTATGGTAGCAGTAAAAGATTAATTTATCTGTCGTGGACATCTGAATGTGTCCATCTATTTTATTCAGGGTTAAATAAGATAATATCGTATTTCCGAGATAAATATGCGCCACGAATACGGATTACTGTGAATGATCATGTATAGGACAACTCTGATTAGAATGGCGCCTGTTATCCTGATAAGATTACTGATAGTAACATAATAATGTTTATGTAACCATTACATGCTACATGGTTCAGTCATTCAAAATAAACCTTTAAGAGATCCTTTATAAATATAAAATGTACAACAAACATGAAAGTGCCCTAAAAATAGACGTAGAATTCAAAACTGACAAGCCAGAGATGTCGCCCTTTGGAACGTATTCAGAATATGCGATGTTTATTTGCTCCGACAATTTTGCGAAGCGTGTCGAAATATCATCTGCATTCGAGCTTTATTACTCCCATTCAAGGTATTATTAACATTTAGTACAAGCAATAAATCAAACAGTGTTTCCTTTGCAAAAGGTCAATGAATACCTATACAAACTGATAAGTCATAATATATCTTTGTTGATAACTTATAATAAAGTAAACATGATTGTTTGAAGTACGGAGAGAGAAATCTCTTTTGTGTAATATGTTAACACAATATTTAACGTGCAGGTATAACTGACCTTTCTCTCTAATCGAACATTATATTTGGAATAAATATTACATTATGCTATTATGTTGGCGCATAATGCTAGTGTTCCAAAACAGGTTTTTCATTTAAATTGCAAATTAAATAAGATATTTGTAGATGAGAAAGTTTTTGCTACGACTCGTAACTTTTGCACCAATTTGATGAAATTATGTATATTAATAAAAATATACGCTACAATAATCACAAAAATATAAGGAATCGTTAAACATTACAAATATATTCAGTTGCTTCCAAACTGGAAAACTTGAGAACGTTTTATTACTGCAATCTGATGACGTCAGAGGCTAAATCGACTTCAATTAGCGGCCAATTATTTGATAAGATTTTCCAAGAATCTAATTGGAAAAGTACATACGGTATCTTTACAGATAATTTTACTTCATACTTAGTTAATCTCTTACGTACATGACATCGTAGTGAATTCCCATAACATTGTATCGGTATTTATAAAAAAATATTAAACATTGTTTTTTTAAGTCCCATTATATTTATATAAATTGCTTTTTCAAGCTCAAAGTCAAAACGTTGAAAACCTACTAAGTAGGCAGGACATAAGTTCAACAATAGGCACGAAAATTTATTGTCATAAGCGCTTGGGGTATTGTAAAGATACACAATGAAATCGCTCCCCTGTCCTAATCACCGGGACAGGCGCACGATTTTTTGTAGACATTCTAGGGCAAAATAAGTGGCAAGGAACTATAATTTACTTTAGTGAGGTATTATAATACCACGAAGTGAAGAAAAAATATGAATAAAAACTAAATATAATACAAACTATTTGACATACGAAGGCGAAATAGAAAATGGTCAATTGAGGCAACATTTCTTGTACTTACACGTAAGCCAGCGTTCCTAATCTTATTATTTATTAATGTAAAATCAATAATTATCCACAATTAAACGTAATTGTAAATTAGCGTACTTATAAATTATGCTGGTTGAAACGCTCGGTTGAAATTAAAGTTTAAGTTTGCTCATGAATTTAAAGTGCAAACATAATAACAAAATTATTCTTTTAATTAAATTAGTAACAATGTCGCCGTTGTTTCACAGAGCGTTGTCATTAGCAAGATAATGTCGGCAAATAAGAGCATAAAACATTCAATTGAAGCAGCTTTTCGCAAGCAGCAGAAGCAAATTTACTTTCCTTTTGTGCGAAAACAGATAACGAGACGAAAAGTAACGGGACCGACGAAAGTAACCCTATAATTTATCGAGGACTGAATTTTATGGAATATCTTACCGAAGGCAACGTGCCGCAACGTTCAAAGCAAATTCATTCAGAGCTAAGACGATCAGCGTTGATCGTTAAAAAAAAATGTATCTGCGTTTAATAGATAAGGTCCCGAAGGTGCCTTATAAGGTCACGAAATTTTTTTGCAAATTGTAACGCAATTTGCTGGAATTCCCTAAAAATTTGAAATTACTCTTGTAAATTTTTTTTCGTGTCTCACGAGTTATTGTATTTCGAAAACTATATTGTATAGATTACGAAAAATTTATTCTTGGCTGTACAAAATAAGTTAATGTTGAAACGCAATAGATTTCATACCTGCAAGTAAGATTGTATGGTGACATCCGATGGTCGGTCAGTGATGAGGAAGCGCAAGTTCTTGTACTCTATGAGTGACGGCGCCGGCCTGATGTCCTTCTGCTTCATGGTGGCTGTTTATACTTTCTTCCAAGAGCCGAAGTCTGATAGCGTCTCGCGCAAAACTAGTTTCACACCGAGCTGGTACCTTCACTTCACACGCGCCAGAGAAAGGTGTAGCGATCCGTCAGATTTTAACAGACAAATTGTTACTCTATTTCCACACAACACACTTCAGTTTTTTGGGTTTTCTTTAAAAAGGGTCCAATTATATAATTAGAACCACCCGCATGGATGTCGCTTTCAACCACTTGAGCACATTTGGAAACAAATAAACGAAAGTACCGAATTGGGGAATAAAAATTTAAGAAATTAAGCGACAAACATAAGTTTACGCGTTCTACCGCAACTTCGGCAACTCAATGATATGCTCCAATTAACAGTGGGAGGATCCGAATTTATGGTAACTGAAACAAAAAAATTAAACTTATTAATATCCCGCTCGCGACACAAGAAAGAACGATTTGATTTATTATGGATTTCATTTTCAGGGCGTGCCTGCGTCAAAGAGAGAGTGGAGTCCGAAGTGAAATAAAAAGTTTGGTAACAAAAATAGTTTTAGTGATCAAAATAGACGGACTGTGAAGCGGAGTTTGGATCATGTGAGACTGTTCTACGGCGACGATATTCGCGAACTGCTGATCTACTGCCAACGACGCGTCACTCGTTAGCGAGTTCACCTCACTACCTCTCGTCTTTGTGTACACATCAATGTGATAACACAATTGTAAACAGCACGTAATAACACTTTACTGTGTGCATTTAGATAGATATCTGTTTGCACTATTCGATGTGGGAGTACATAAGTTACGTAAAGGCAAACAATACTGGAGGATATAGTCAATTGTATGGATGTTACCTCTAGGTGGGTGTATGACGTGCAATGCGCGGGATGCGTAAAATCAATGCGCGCGCCCAGCAGCATGGGTCCAGATAGCTCTCCTTGCTCCTTCGCTCGCACGAAACGCCCTCTAGTTTATTTGTGTTGTGCCTGGCAGTACTCCGCGCTGTCCAAGCGGAACTCCATCAATGTCGCCACAGAAGAGGTGCTCAGCTGCAACAATAAATTGAAGTTTAATGACTCACCGTTGTTTGTTTGTAATCCGGCCAATTACGACTATTGAGTGATTAAACTCTAAGTGTAGTAAATAAGAATACACATTAGGAGGATAATTACATTTATTTACGTTACATATAAACAGATTATAGATGTTTGTTAAGTCTTAACCAGTATATGGTACTGGTACATATTTAGCCAATTTATATTAAATGTTTAATTTACTGGTTAAAACAGTAAGACCTATTAATTTCCTAAATAAATAAACATATTAGTATACCTTTTATTATTTCAGGGACAAGAATAACTACGTACGAATATATAACGAATATATGTACGGATGTACGGATAAATTTGACGATAAGTACTGTCAATTTCAAATATAAACTTTATTTATTAATAAATATTTGTCTCTTATCGTACCTTTTGTAAATTTAAATGTACGGATGTTCTTATCCATTGCGATGTTTTTCGTTCTATCTATTACTAATACTATAATATTGTAAATGTCGGTTTGGCATTAAGAATGAGTACTAAACGCATTGGCTATTCAAATGATATATGTTAAATTTTAGTAGGAGTATATTCACTGAAATCTAGAGACAAGCCTCGAACATAAAGCAAATGTTTTTTACGCAATATGTGACTAGCCATAATTATTATGGTCAAAGTAACCAAATTCAAGAGTGCCGATATAACGTTATAAATACAATTAATTTTGAGATTAAGTGGTATTATTGAAAACTGCATCACATGCACCTGAAGGTAACAAATGTATACTGTCAGAAGTACAGAATGAAGTCTCACACGAGAAATTGGCATAGAGGCAAAGGAACTCATTCGGCACCCGATATTTGGGACAAAGGAACATATAATTTTGGTTTTCTGCAAGTGATAAAAGACGATTTAAAGACTGCGCGAAAATGACTTGGAATGACGACGCCATAAATTTTGGCAGGGTAACACCAGCGTGGGATTGAGTTCGTCATGTTTACATATCCGCTTTTTGGTACATACGAGCGTGATACAAAACACAGTCGTCGAAATAAAATGCTCTTCAGATTATCCCCACGATGTTCGGACAAATTATTTTGAAATGTATATTTTCACACTATTTTATTCAAGGAGAGACCGCTCTCCCAGACTTGGGCTTCAGCCAAGCAAATAACTGGGTCCAATCGCATCACAGTATGATGATAGACACACATGTTGAATGATTTTGAATATTATCATAATTTCTTCCAATCCAAATTTAGTGTCTTTTATCATTACCATGACTCATAATTAATGTTTATGTTTGAGCTTCGATAATAACATACCTAATTCCTTATAATCTTATAATTGTTAAAAAAATACAAATATCATAAACCCATTTGTGTCATATTGTGAAAAATTACGACTAAATATGGCAACAGACTGAAATTATGTGAAGGAACTAGTATCGTGGATGCAAAGACTGTCCACCACCATGTAGACGGTCGATAAACTCCAGACTTTCCGCACACATGTGCAGTGCACAACAATGCAGACATTTCTAACTAACGATTCAATTCAATGTCTGCCCTTTACGAAGTGTCTAGCCATTTTGCATAACAATTATCTACATCCCACAAGTGCTACCCACTGTCCTCTCTTTTTATAGAAGTTCAAATCATTAACAATCTACACTTCTGGGAACATATAAAAATAGACAACGCGTAGTAGCACTTAATAAACTTACTTTTGCAGTTCAAGATTCACATTACAATGTAATTTTGTTTATAAATCTTGCAAGGACACCGCGATGTCACTCCGGATGTTATTGTTGATAGTTCTATCAATAGCATCAGCTACGGCTGGCAATGGATGCTAGGAAATTTAATGGAATATCGAATAGCGTCGATTTATGGACTAAGGCATGCCCGCATGTGGCAAACAAAGCTTAAACGGACAAGGCCATCATGAACCACAACAAAACACAATCATTACGTTTCAGTAACAATATAACGTTTCATATTAGGATGGTCACATACTATCAGAAACGAGACAATAAAGATGAAACGTATGTTGGAATCCACGTATAAAAATGTTACAGTTTCGGACAACGTTTATATTAATTTGATGGGAGCGATATCGTACATTCTAACAACGCTAATGGACGTGCCAAAGTGGTGAACCAAATAGTCTTATCATTGAACGTCATTTTACAAATATGTAACTATTTCACTATTTTCTTATCTTTTTATTATGAGGGTCATTTCAAATACACAATGTTAAATGTAACGCCACCAGAAAATTTAAAATACCTTCTATAGTTATAAAGCCAATAGCTATACAGATTTCAAAGTGGCTCAATTTATAAAACTAGTTCGATTTGTTTAAGCTCTATTATCTTGCGAGAGCTTCGCAATCGCCTAGCTTGTTTGGTGGTATAGACAGGGTCTTAGCCGGTATGACCTCGCTATATGTTCCGTGATGCGTCCTCATTCTAGTAGATGCTACTATGATCGAAGCGATCCACATATAATTGTCACAGCTACATGATTTAACAGTATTTCTTCAATTTTCTAAGAAATTCTAGCATTTTACACGACCCCGAAAATTGTTAATATTGCAATATTCTTACAATTAAGTCAAATCATATCGAGACAAATGTTCGATATTAACCGTATATAATGTCGGCACACATTATGGGTGAACGAGAACTGATAACATTCGCATTTATAGTTACAATACAAGGAAAAAAGGTACAAATGGATTAGAAAGGCTAATTAAGTTGTCGACTATGCCGATATTCCGAATAATTACGAACGTGAGGTTAATAACTATCATTAATATTCGATATTTTTAAGCATAAATGCAAAATATACATGAAAATTATGATGTTCACACAATCTTATGAATCAATTACGAATCTTTTCCCCGTAATGCTTGCCAGGGATATTATAGAGGTTCGTATTCGTAACCGAAACTATCGGATATGCGAAATAATAAAATATCCGTAACCGTATCCGATATAGAAGTTCCGAATTTTTTCAGATTCAGGATTTTTTCTGTCATTTTTTCAGTTTTAATAAATAACAATTACAATTGATTGGTAGCTATAGTAATGTGATATGACGGATTGTGATGGCTGGCTTTTGACAACATATTAGGCATTCGTATTAAACGCTCAAAATTCCTTTAAAATATAAATTCATATCCCTGAAAATTTTCATACTTACATAACTTATTCTTAGATTCTTAGTACATTTATGAACAACTCTCATGTAGCGCAATTTACCTCGTGGCTTATCTCTTAGGATTATTAAAGGTTCATACATCTCGTGGTTTAGTCACGTAGAATACAAGTTGGAAGATTAAAACGCAATTGATATCAATGACAAAGTAATATGTAGGTATATAAATTAAAGTGTCACGATGACACCATTTGATGACAATGTTTGGTTATCTCATTAGCTAGTCTAAAAAGTAAAGTAAGTAGTACAAAACACGCCAAGGACCCAGTTTGCGAAGCTGAAAAATTACCGTGGAATTGATAAGCGTAATTAGTTTGTATAATGTACGTGCATTAGAGTACAATGTTAAAGGTGATTTTTAAAACTGGGGGATATTGTTCTTCTTAAAATAACTAATAGACGGAATCTTACAGAGAATGTCTTACCAAAGATAGGGCATTTCAATGCTAAATAATTAAATATTATACCTTATACCCGAATGCAACGCAGTTATTTTTATTATCGTCAGCAATTAATCTGATCAGACGAATGTATCAACTAATTTTAACTATAATGTACGCATAACAAATTGTTCATTTAATTTTTGATATCTTGTGAATACGAACTCGGCTTATAATAAAGACAAGCGGAAACAGATTGCAAAATAGCTTCTACAAAATCGATTACATTGAAAAAACAAAAAATACAAGCGGAAAAGTACAAATGAAAAATTGCATGAGGCTAATAGTATCGTAAACTTCAATATTCATATGAGTACATATAATAAAAGGTGTTTTTCTTTTTAGCCTTTTCAGGCATGTATTTTAAACTTTAAACGTATTCACTGAGACGAGATAATTAACTCGTATCAACTATACTAGACTATAATAATAGTCATTAACGAGTGTTTGACCGTGAAATGTTGACATTGACAATAACATAATGTGGTCGGCGAAACCAGATAGTGTTAAACGAACAGAAAAATGAGCATAGCAACAAAAAACTTGAAAGGGTATAAACTGGTACAAATTTCATATAAATATCGCTTTACATGAATAACCGCACAATTCAAAATTCAGCAATTATAACTTCAAAATACATTTGAAAAATAAGTCTTATTATAAGGCATCTAAAGCGCATATTCAATCTTTTAATGAAATAACTTATTTTTTATTATTTAAACATCATTAATTAAAGTAATTAAAAAGCATTGTTTAATATATAAATAGTACTACCGTAAAATTACCATGTTTGTTTTGTCTCACTGTTCTATTCAAGCAGCGATATACATATGAAATTGATATAAACTATACTCAGATTTAATATAAAAATCTGTTCCTTCATAACCTTCACACTAACTAACCATTTAAGCCATTTACTAATAGGTAAAATATTCATCAACGCGTTAACAGCAACACCTAGTATAAAACAGACCGGTGGACTAATTAAGTTGAGTGCACACATTAATTACTAATCCAAATAGCACTGCAGAGGTATTTATCCACCTCGGCGCCGTCGATACAACTATCAATCTAAATATCCACATTTGCTGTTCTGTAGTGGTTTTCAACTGCTAAATTTGCAAGGTTGTTAAAAATAAGTTATTCAATTATATATAAATAATATAATAATGTGTCCCTAATTATAACAGTAATGTTCGAGAAACAGAAAATAGCTTTCGAAATAAAGAAAATCAAGTGATAACTGTGCCAATGAGAATGTATAGTTTGGTGGCAACGTCAGCGGTAAAGCGGAGTCGGACGCTTTCTACAGCATAATATGGAACACTGGTTCACTCTGATAAGATATAGCGGGTAAATGACGAGCGATTTGCGGCTTGTAACTTCGAAGCAACATAGAAACACCTGTTGCTACCATGAACGTACTAAGGCATTTCTGAAAAAATAATGCAGCTTTAGTATTAAGTCAATGCAAAAACTGCATATTTTATTACCTGATCCCGTTCTTTGACCATAATATCCAAGAATTGTGTATTCAATTCCCGGAGTTCTACATTCGTCACGCACGCACGGCACTAAAAGTACCTATTCGTTTTAAAAACGTGTCATTTATGCGGGACACGGAGTTTAATCGTGACACAAAAACATCACTTACATGTATCCGATCGTACAGATGGGATCACGGGCGTCGAACACAAAAGTTAATGAAACCGTCTATGCAGAAAACAAACGAAACTATCGCGTACTCGTGCAACAGAAGCTGTCGTTGTAGACAGAGAAAAGGGTTGGGCGTTTACATCGCAGCGGGTCGACACTGTCCGTGCCGCGGCCGTGCAGAGACTGGCGTGAGGCGCGCCGCCTCGCGTCGCTCGCGGCCGCGACGACGTCACGCGCGACGCGACGGCGGGAGCAGGGGCGCTGGCGTCATCGCCGCCAGACACCGTACATACTCTGCATGTCGACACATTTGCTTCATGTTCAGGCATATTCTCGCATCGCAGTACACAACTTTTCAGAAACTTTACAACTTAGGATGCTATGATGGTGGAAGCGAGACTAAACAAGTTATCATTAATCACGTAACACCTACCTACATGAAACAATAATCAAACGGATTCTTCACTAACGAATGAAGGTCAGATTACACATCGAGACAAGTATTAACAGAGTGCAGATTCAGTCTGGAGAAAAACATTAGTAGAGACGAAAATATTGCTGTTTTTAAGGCGAAGTAAACATTAAATGAAGGAACATTCTATTATCAGCAGTCTTCCACCAGGTTACATGCTAATAATAGTAATGAAAGTTAATTTCGGCTTACAAAATTCACTCGACAGCCGCAGTAAAAATGTAATCGGGGAGAAAAAAATGGCATTCTTCTCTTCTTGTTTATGTGTTTGAACATGTTCATAACAGCTCTAATGTTTAACATTAACAAATATGGTTTTATACGCGTAGTCGATGTAGTTAAGAATTTAAAGTGAAAAACAATTAAGTTTTGTTATTACGTACATTGTGGCCTAGGTAATTAACTGTTGTTGGTTTGCGTGGATGTTCCGCAATAGTTCACTTGAAAAATTTGTACTGAAAATTTTATGACATGTTGATAATAAAATCGATACTAAATTATCAACGTTTATATTCCTGGACTCGAGTTTGGTGTCTGATAATGATTATGATTAGAGGAGATAGTGTTGTAAATTCCATTAGCGCGAGGAATAACGAGAAAAAAATCAGAATTTGTATGTTACATCTGTTCTTGATAACCAAATAATAAAGATAAAAAATAATAGACAAATCATTTGTCCACTAAAATGCGGGATACATGAGTTAATCTGGGACCTGCGCAAAATAGAGAACATATCCAATACTGAGCTTTAAACCGGGGGCAAATGTGAGCTTTTACGTTCGAGGCCAAGGCCTCAGTCGGATTACTGAGCCAAAGGAAAAAAAAGACGCTTTCTACACTCATAGCCCCACACTAGAATTTTCTTCTGTGTCGTGGGTGCCATGGACCCACAAAGACGAATACACAAACACCCAGACCCAGAACAGCAATCTAAACTCATCATTCAGAATTCAGAAGCCTGTCTAGCCGGGAATCGAACCCGGGACCCACTGCGCGTTAGATCGGTATGGTAACCGCTCAGCCACGCGGTCGTCAAAGGAATTAGTCAAACATTTATGCCGGCAGTAATAGTTAATAATGCTATCACGGGTTTATCAGTTCTTTTCCTTTTATACACTTTCTTACATATACACGTATGAACTATCATAGCAGAAATAACGGTGAAAATATAAATTACAAATATATGAAGATATTAAATATCCGTTTTTATTTGTCCTAGATAAATTATTATATACCTAAATTATTATGTACTTACAAACTTGTCGACATGAATAAGGAAAAATCAAAAGCCTAAATATTTTAATGACATCAAATGGAGCACGACAAATGTATGTAAATAAGTATTGTGTTGTTTATAACTGCGACAATCTTGCGATAGTCAAATACAAGAAAGTAAAATTACGAATATTACAATCATTATTCAGAAATCTTAGAAAAGATTATACATAGTTAATGAGGGAGAAGATACTCAGATACGAGTATAAACTGCATCGCAACTCCAACAATTTGTTTACAAGATGATAAGAATTATATACACTCTCGTCGAAAATTTTGTACATATTCACAATCCACTTTGTTGACGTAAATATAACTTAAAGGATACAAGGCAAACTTAGATTCTTTATATAACTAGCTGTGCCACGCAGTTTCACCCGCGTTTATTAGAGAACAATCTATTAAAAACAAACAAACATAGCGTGATGTTACTTTGGCCTAAAACTTTCCACAATGGATTTACTATTGAACACAAATATATTTGAATTCGAACCAGTAGTTCCTGAGATTAGCGCGTTCAACCAAACAAACTCTACTGCTTTATAATATTAGTTTAGAAGTATAGATAAAAGTAGTCCATGCCTATAAAAACCTGGTAACTAACCTAACCTCAAATGGAATAGAAATTGTGCCGCAGTTCCAATATAGATATATATTGGATAGTTGCTACTCCTAAAATGTTGGAATTGGAGGCGAAAGTTGGAGCGACTTATATTAATATCAATGCTTTAACTTAAGCTTACGAAGCATCGTCAGAAAACATAAATCGCAGAAGAACGAAATAGTCTACTACTTTCTAAACCAACTACGCCATGTTTCAACTACAGAATAGACATACGTAAGAGCCCTTTAGAAAGCTAGATACCTAATATCTTCTATTATATCGGCCAGCATAGTTTAAGGAAAAGGTCAACGAGTAACTTCAAAGTTGGTAAACTGTGACATTTCTCCATATTACATTTTATGCAAGTTTACGAGACTCGTCATTTTTTATTTTATTACTGGAGCTTACCCAACTGAATTAATTAACCCATAAAAACTTTGACCACATCTATTTAGTGTCGCTGAGAAGATTGGAGCCACCCACGTAAAGGCTACGAGATGTTAGCACTTAAAGTCATTTTCAAGTGTTCTGGAGAGGAACGTTAACAAAAGTTTATTGATGTGAAAAACAACGTAGGTAGCAGCCAACTGCGAGATTGCGAAGCTATTTTTATCAACATTCTGCTAAGATAATTGTGTTAGTGGAGTAATGAAATGACAATTTAAGATGTCAACATAAGTTTCTTCAAATATCTCCGCTGCATTACAAGTAGATACGCGTAAGGTCAATGTCACGTTTTACATTTTGACTTATATTTTTGTCTATCTTTAAATTAGTTGCAATTACTTAATTCCTTTTGGATGTACCATAACTTTTATGATATTTCATATAAACGATCAAGTCATACATTTAAGGTACACATTATTTTCTATCTATAAGTAAATTTTTGGTAATTTATTTATGTATATGTAAACTTGAACTTAAATTTAGTGCAATTAGAATAATGGTATAGACGCGATCGTACATATACACATATACCTAAAAAATCTCAAGAGCACCGCAATGTCAGTATCCAGACACGAAGATAATAAAAAACAACACATTATACGATGGAAAGCAGACTCTGAAGACGTCATCAGACATCGGTGGCGATACGAGAAATATTTTTTTGTACATTGTATGATACCGACAATTTCAGATATATATAAGACTAGCTGTGCCACGCGATTTTACCCGCTACTACATGAGAAGGAACTAACAATCATATATGTTATATAGCCTATAGCCTTCCTCAATAAATGAACTATTCAACACAAAAGGATTTTTCATCTC
>DWNE01001126.1:0-23430 GCA_018249875.1 Cecropterus toxeus | reverse complement strand
GAAGCAGTTCTTGCGTTTCGGTGGAGGGGTGTGGTTGCCGGCTCACTTTTATATGAGGCGACCATCTCAGTCCTCGGAAGTAGGAACGCATCTGTCGTCGACTTCATATAGAACCCCTTTTCTATATGAAGGTGGGCTGCTTGCTCGTTTGCTGCTTTATATTAATAAAATAAATAACTTCATATAGAAAAGGGGTTCTATGTGAAGTCGATCACAATGAGTAGCTACTCGCGAGGACTAAGATGCTCGTCTTATATATAAGCAAGCCGGTAACCACACCCTTCCATCAAAACGCAAGAAACGCTTGACGTTAGAAATAGGTAATACTTCCCACGAAATACAAAGTATTAGGTCCATTTTATTATCATAGTATATATCAGCATTATCATTATTTTATTTTTCCCTATCATCATTATCAACCTTAATATAATCATTGTTATTAAATTCATCATTATTCTTACACAATTCCAAAACATTTACTTATGTATACAGGGGCCGGTCAGAATTTCGCAGAGCGTCTGTTAAAGCAATTCAACCCGACAATGACAATATCGGAGGCAAAAAGCAAGGCGGCCAAAATGTTCGCTACCACGAAAGGCAGGCGGGTGTACATTCTAAAGAAACAGTACATGGAAGGGTTTATGGAAGAGGATTTGGAGAATCAGGTGAGGTTTGTTAAGCTAGTCAGTCGGTCAGGGATGTCGAACCATTGGCAATATTTTGGGCACGCCATGTCATTTATATATGCTTCTCCTGAGAGTCCAAAGTAGTCCACGTGGACTCCAAGGGTCCATGGGGACGAGGAGGTTTAATGGCTTAGTGACGTTTTTTTTGGTGGTCAAATCGTAAAAACTTCTTTGTTAAATCTATTTAAATTTAAGCGTCTCTATTCTTTGGTCGTTTTATTGAAGTTTTGGAACTATGGTAGAAATATAATCGCAAGGTCAAAATTATTTGACGGCACGTCTATAGTCTAATTAAATGATTTTGTAAAAATAGCACTTTAATACATAAAGGTTCGCCACCTCTGGTGTAGGTAAATGAAAGTTATGTTAAGGCTTAGCGCATATGTACAACTTTTGGTTGAACAACAGTCTAGTTGTACGTTAAGAGTACTTTAAATGGGGGTGTGCGAATCATTCGAATTTACGAATTATTCGTTCCGAAACGAATATTAAAATCCCGAATAATTCGAAAAACTTGAAATAATTGAAAAAAAATCGAATATTTTTTTTTAGAATTAATTTGAGGGAGTGAAATTTAAATTGGAAACAATGGATAAATAATCCAAAGATACTTCAATGATTCGTCGAGCTGTCTAAATTATTCGAATTATTCCAAATTTTATGAATTGTTCCAAATTTTATGAATTGTTCGTTATTTTTGGTTTTTATATTTTTTTTGGTTTATATATTTGGTTAGTTTTGGTTCGTTATTATCGATATTTTTGGAATTTATTTTTATTCGAATTATTCGTCGAATAATCGATTCGAAAGTCCAATGATATTCGCCCACCCCTAAATGTAACAGTAAAACTATGTTGCGTCCAAATGTCGCGAATGAAGACACCGTAAATGACCAGCAGTACTCTGAGAAGGCGCTAAAAGAAGGCTCGGAATTTGTTTACTTGTGTCGATTTCATCCGCGAATAAAAATGTTTAATTTCTCACCATCGACACAACTAAATCGATTTAAAATCAATGCCGGCGACAAGAACATCTTTTTTTATCCTTTGTATACTGCTTGTTGTATGTTAAATTGTTGATGACTTTACGCCCTTTTGTTGTCTTTATTACATTTTGCATTAAGTATTTTTGCCAGCAGAGTGTGGAGATGACGTCATACCAGGCTTCGCGCTTGGCCAAGATGAGTGGCAAGGAGCTGGAAGACATGTTTGAACGGCCGCGATGGGTTGGAGGCACTGAATCGCTCATGTTCAATAAACTGGAAGATATTGCTGGTTTGTTGTGATCTATTACCGTACAATTAAGTATTAGATGGCTAATATCTAATTAGAGAGGAAAAAAAGTTATGCATTTGTTTCTGGAGGTAAGAGGGACAGGATGAGGAGAAGATATAATAAGATTTATGGTTTTTACACAAGAATAACTTGTTGCATGGTCGCAACCAAGTATCGGCATTTTTTTCGGCATCGGAAGTTTTGTTTTAAAATAAAAAAATAATGCTAAACTTATTTTTTATTTTATCTATTTCTGAAATTTTATATTAAATGGAATAAAATCCAAGTTGAACATTTGTATTACATATGTATAAACACATTAGTGCATTGCCATAAGAATTTGGCAAAGCACTACCGTGCTTTTCAATGTAGTACGAAGTCGCGGGAAACAGCTAGACTCAAATAAAATAAGAGATCTGAGATTAGTTACAGATGCGTTGCTATCTATGAGGGCAAGTTGGATCGCTGTGGATAATTATATCTTCCTTAGTGTACTTTTCACGCTACGACACAAGCGTGGCCGCTCATGTGAGTGTAGTTTGATTGGGCAACGCGCTCAGAGGACTCTGGGCGCCCTTCCTTTTCTTCCTTTATAGATCTCGGAGTTCTCTTTGCAGCGTCGGGGACAACCAGAGGGGGTAAAATTAGTGCGGTAAAAGTCTTACGTAACACACGGTATCTTTTGACGATTTGCCCTCACGAACAAAAAAGTCACAGCAGTTACTCACTCACTCGCTCGCTCACTACTGCAACTGCGGAAATAGGTGTGGCAGTGGAGCATTCGTCAAACGTTAAAACTACTATTAAAATAATAGATATGACGGGGAAACGTAAAAAAAGTAGCATTTTCAACTAGTTTATTTTATTATTTTTTTTTAATTTTCTAGTATTCAGTTTTAATGTTTTATTTTATATTTATTAGTCTTAATATTTTTATT
The DNA here is from genome assembly GCA_018249875.1 of Cecropterus toxeus. Lineage (NCBI taxonomy): Eukaryota > Metazoa > Arthropoda > Insecta > Lepidoptera > Hesperiidae > Cecropterus > Cecropterus toxeus. The sequence continues at coordinate 20,532 of DWNE01001126.1, read as the reverse complement.
TATTTCCTTTTTTATTTATTTTTTATTAGTCTTATTTTTTTATTTTATTGTTTTATTAGTCTTAATGTACCTGTTACTATTCCCAGAGTCTTCAGCTCCGTCCACGGCGTTTCTGGAAGGGCGGCTGTCCCGGTCGCTGGAGCAAGCCCGCGGTCGCTGGGCGGGCACGCGGCTGAACTGGGCCGTGCAGAGCGCCGCCGCAGACTTCCTGCACCTCATGCTGGCCAGCATGGCCCAGCTCGCGCCAGCCGCCAGGTACCACTCAGCTGACTAATCTTAGTCTCGTAGACGTCTTCGACGACCCGCCTGGCGGAACGGTCATCACACCGGTCTGACGCGCAGTGGGTCCCGGGTTCGATTCCCAGCCAGACAGACGGGTGTTTGTGTATTCGTCTTTGTGTGTCCATGGCACCCACGACACAGAAGAAAATATTACTGTGGCGCTATGAGTGTAGAAAGCGTTTAATGTTTATCTAAAGCGTTTAGTATAGTTCAGTCAGAATTGAAATTACATTTCCTTGTTTTACTTAGACTTATAAGGGCACTTACAAATTAGTAATATATTTTTTTTTATTACCACCGGAACTGAACATGACCTCGACTGAAATTAAGCCATATTTTACCCGACTGCGTCAAAAAGAAGGTAATGTTTTTGGAGAGTATGTATGTACGATTGTTTGTATTTATGTCAATTTCTTTGGCACGTGCTACGACCGAAACGGCTTGACGGATTGTGATGTGTGACATATCATTAGTATCGTCTCAGATTGCATAGTGACATAGGCTATATAATTTTAAAAAATGGCGCCTGGAAATAGAGGAATAAGAGGGGAAGAAACGAATTTTCTTAGTTTTACGACAATATGGGTATCAAATGAAAGCTAGTAAATAGCCCAATTCAAATACTTGACTATCGAAACAAAAAATTACATAAGCGTTAATTAAAATATATATCATTATGGACAAAAAAAACGTTTTAGGCAGTCAGGTTATTAGTATCTAGAGAAATTAAGATATTATTTAGTTATGCTGACTGATTTTATAATGTGTATAAATTATTATATTACATAAATTAACTGAAAATGTAACTTACAAACCACTGTATGTTCAGACAAATATTTAAAAATTCATGAATATTCTGTTTTTCTGTTCTGTTTTTGTTATGTTCTGTTCTGTCGTTGTAACTTTGTTATTCTACAATACAAAACAATAATACAATCATAAATACCAGAAATTTTGAAACATTTTTTTTTTTGATATGTGATTATGATTTTCAGATTTTGTCTCAGTTTTCACGACGAAGTGCGTTATCTAGTTCCCGAAGAAAATCAATACGAAGCTGCTTTAGCGTTGCAAATTACGAATCTATTTACGAGAGCGTTTTGTTCGCAAAGGTAAGGAATCAGCGACAGATTTTGAAAACTTTCTATAATCTAGATACACGCCTACAATTTTCAGAAGTTGCGTTGTTTTAGGAATACATTTTGTTTCAGCGAAAATAATAATATTTTTGCTACCTATTTTGATTTAAACGCTAAAAACTTGGATGTCATGGCTCAACATGCTTAAAACTGTTTAAGCGACACAGCGATTCTATGTACAATTTTCATGGATATTTCTTTTATATTTATGTTTCTTATATTTGATTAACAATTCATATAATATCAATATCATTTAATATCAGATGTGGTCCTGTTATGTGGCGTGTTAGGTTCGGGTTAAATGAGAACACATGTCGATTAAACGAAGTCACTTTTAATACTGCCTTTCGATACAGAGTAAAGTAATTAAGTTATAATGGAACTGTACGATCGTATGACAGCTAACGACGCACACTACAGTCCATCTGATGCTGTGCTTTGCGATTTCACTCACATTTAAAACCTATAACGTAAATTTGTAATTACTTTTGATACATATAATGGATTTTAATGAAAGACTGATTATAAATATTTTTGTAATTCCTTGAATGAGATTCATCTGTTTTTATTTGATGCACAATGCAAACCGACAAAAAATGTATTGAAATATATATTTTAATTATTATTAGTTCCCTAAACTATTTTTTTACAAATACATTCGACGTTCTGTATGAACTTCTATATATATTATAAGTATGGATTGATAATAATCATCATATACCGCGTTTAACATTAAAAATCTTGAGCATTTAATGACAATAAAATTAAATTTCAGGGTGGGTATCAATGATCTTCCTATGTCAGTGGCATTCTTCACGTCAGTAGAAGTAGACCGCGCGTTACGTAAGGAGGCCACGCTCTGCTGCAGCACACCGTCGAACCCGCGAGGCCTCGAACATGGATACGGACTTCCCCCAGGACAAGGCCTTGCTCTCGCTGATGTGCTGAAGTTGTTGGAGAAAAAGTCTGAGAATCCTCGTAAAACTGTTAATGAATAAAAGTATTTTGATTAAATTTCTTTTTTATTGCTAATATATGTGTATTGAAAACTGATATTCTCTCCGATTCCTTCCTACTGTACATTACATTATATTAGTATTTATCTATGCGTTACATTGAATGAAGTCGTTTGAATGAACAAAAAATACTAGAAGGAGGTCCAAGACAAAATTTTGACAAAAAAAAAACGGGAAGGTTTGATTTTTAGCGGACTTCGAAAAGGAGGTGGTTATACGCTCGACTGTATGGTTTTTTTTTATCTATTTTTGTAGCCAAGATTCGTTCGATTTTATTGTAAAAACGTCACCAGTATTTTTGTGTCATCAGATATTATCAATAAAACGGATAAAATTCAGGAAAGCAATGAAAGATTGTTTTTCAATTTTATGAACGAAATTAAGACTACTAATTAACCGTATTAAACGCCCTATATCCGTATATATCACGGCGTATACTTCCGACTGGCTGAAGAATAAGAAGCCAAGGCCGTAAAACAACATAATAAAAATAAAACTGACATGAACTTGACAATTATTTTTGACTAATTTTGACAGAACAGTATTATAAAATCTCAAAAAGTTTGGTTAGATTTGAGGAGCAACTTAATTTAATTGTTTACATTATAATATATTTCATGTTTTAATTGCTGAAAATGTCGAAAGTAACCAAAAGAAAGCATGTGATGAACGAAGCTCTTTGGGACGACTACGAGCTGCCCAAGGAAAATCAGAGTATCGTCAAAGTTTTAAAAAGTAGAGGAAACAATCTTCACGAGGTGCGTAAATATGTTCTTTTGTTACTTAAGACTTCAAAAAACATAGATTTAATAATTTAAATCTACGCATTAATGCAGGTCACTTGAAGTTCTATCCATATTCATCTATAATTAGTTTCAAGTGCAATGGAATCAGTACTTCTCTTTATTATCCTGCCGATAGTTATCTGTAACTAACATAGGATCTCAACTTCGTCCGTTTCGATCATAAACTATTTGTGTGCAAAATTTCATTCATATCCTATCTGTACTTATTGCGTAAAAAATTAACAAATACCGACCATCCTCGAACTTTCGCCTTTGCAATATTTGTAAGATTAACTGAAATTATTAGAATCATATGAGTAAAACGTATTTGCTTTCTATACTAGGATTTTCTCCTATGTCTTGGGTACCAGGATGAATTCACCAAGAGCCAGAAGAGAATCTGAACTATTCATTCAGATGTATGTTTGGCTGGGGATTGAACTCAGAACCAACATCTTTCATAATGGGATAGTGACTGCTTTGCTATGCCATTGTACTATTCCTTATTACTACTCCTGAGGTACACCTCATATAAATATGGCTTACCTCAAACTTTGAAATCATTGTGAAATTGTTATTAAGATGTGTTTGGGCACAGAATCTGTTTACATGACAAAAAACCTTAAGCTATTAGTCGACTGGATGCTGTTAACTTTTGAGAATGCAGAATCGTGTTTCGTACACTTTTTCCGCTGGTCAAGGAGGGACTAGAGAGAGACTTAAGGCTGCTCAAAAATCTACTACATAAGACCACCTGTCACATGATAAAATTTCAGTGATACTTATCCTTATGGGAAGACCAGTTTCCACCATCACTTTGAAAACCTGCCATATGAAACTGTATCCTACCATAATCAAAAATACTGGATCCCCCAGTAAATTCTTCTTAATGCTATTGTGCAACCTTTTCACTTGTTGACCATAAAACAATCTAAAGACCTGCAATTCTAAAAGCAATTGTAAACAACCTTTTTTATTTTTTAATCAATCTTCATGTTACAGATCACAACACCATCTGGTGAAGAGTACTTAGTATCAATGCCAACAAAGTTCCGTAAAAATATTTGGGTGAAAAGAGGAGACTACATTCTTGTGGAACCTATTACCGAGGGAGACAAAGTAAAAGCGGAGATTGTGAAAATTATGAATAAGGACTCTATCAAATATTACAAAGAAAACAATGTCTGGCCTAAAGAGTTTGATGATGCTAAAAAGGAAAATACAGAAGTAAATGATGATGATATGTTCACAAACACTAATAGAGCGCACATAAGAAGTTATCAAAGTGAAAGTGACTCAAGTGATTCAAGTGACTGTAGTGAAAGTGAATGACGGATAAAAGCAAACTTTGGGATAATTGTTTATTATATTCATCCTAACTTCATAATACATAGTGGATTGCATGTAACAATCATAAAATCCATATATTTCAATGTACATGTAATCAAAATACTTTTTTTGTGATAAATAAAATGCAAAATGCATGTTTAATAAAATTGAAAGTTAACAGTAATTTACCTATATATCACTAAATTTGTAAATTATAATGTTATTCTATATAGTCATTGCACCTGACGAAGATTTTGGTAAATTTTAGGGTTTATCTAAGCTTATTATCAAGGAAAGGTACTAATAAAACAAACTATGGAATAGTTCAAAAAGCCAAGTAGGTCAAGACAGTTTTTGAAAATTACCTTTTTGGCACTATGTGCTTTTCGTGTTATCTGTACTAGTAAAGATCACAAAAAATATTTAACACAAGGGGAATGAAGATGACATTATTATAAATGCAAAAACAGTAATTAATAAAACTCACAAATTGAATTCGGGAGACAATAACATTGTGAATTAAAAAAATAGTAAAGTATAGAATTTCATGGTACTTTATGGTACACATATACATAAGCCATAAACCTAAACCACCCCACTGATTGGCAAAAGTCTACTCTTAGTTAGAGGCTTTTATGCCATTGTCCATCAATCTGGCTAAGTTTGGGTTGATAGACTTCACACACCCTTTGAAAACAATTTTCCTTCCATAAACCTATCACTGGGTAAATATATAGTATTGCTATTAGATATAAATACATTCATTAACATTATTAAATTTTGCAAACCATATTTAATCCAAATATAAACATTTGAAAAGTACTTTAATTTAAGTTATATCATTAAAGTGTCATGTTATTATATTGACAATGACAATCTGTTAATAAACAGTATGGTTAAAAGAAAATTTTTGTTAAAAAACTTGCTAGGAATGCCTAATAAAGAATGTGCATTACTAAAATAATGTTTTATTAATTCTCTGTCTTCATGTTATATCAATTTCCATATCATCATTCATGATGTACTCGTAAATTGTCTTAATTAAGTCAACAGACTTGACCTTAGCCCAGCCCTCAGTCTGTGTTATAAGCTTTGCTTGTCCGTCTTTAATGAATTCAAGAGTGGAAAGTTTCAAAACTTTTGCGGAATGTAAGTCAGCCAACTGTAGGGTCTCTATAGCATTTTCTACAGTTAGTTTCTTGTGTAAAGCTTCCTCACAGAGGCTTTTGAGTCTACTAAGTTGGTAATAATCAGCTGCAGCTAATAATTTCTCAGGCATCTCATCCACTTTTGGTGCTTTGTCACTGTATATGAAGGTTAGGACTTCATTCAAAACATCAGATTCTAAAGGTGACTCCACAATGTTGGTATAACACTCAGTGGTGTTATGCTCGAAATGCGCTCTTAACACTGCACTCCTGCTCGCCAGTACAGCCTTATGCACTTTGTGTTCAATGCCTTCAGCAGATTTAATTGTGATATCCGAAAATAAGCCATTATTTAACAAATTCTCGAAGTCGTACGCCAACTGAGTTTTAGGGACGTTCGTACGGTCGACTTTGATATCGTTTGTCACAAGAAATTGGAATTTGAGACGCAGACTACCGTCACTTAGAAGATACACGTCGCGGCCGTCGTTACCAGCGATTTCTTTCTTGAACAGCGTTGATAAGTACTGCCACTTGTTCGCTTGTACTGTGTGATACTCCTTAATAACAATAGAGCGTTCTTCGAAGCGCTTCAGGCACATCGTAAGGATTGCTTTCAGGAACACTGGTACGGGGGACAAGTAATATAACTCGATCACGTCATTATCCCGTCCGATAAATATCATTTTTAATTGAAACCGTGTGTCAGCAACATCGGAATTCTTGTCCTTAGACTTCCCGGTACGAATGTCTTTTGTTGTTTTATTATCTAACAGGTTAATAAAATTTGGTATAGTCCAAGTTATCGTATTTATCTTTGTCTGGCCCTCCGTACGAGTAGTATAATTTAAGCTGGACATGATTTCTAAAGACGAGAGTATATTATATTTCGTTACTGTAGGGCAATATTTGATTGTTTTCAGTTCCGATAAATATATAATTTTATATCTTGAGCATTCGCTCGCTTCTAAACAAACTGAGAATTATCGATTTCGATTTTCGATGACGACAGTCAGAAAATAATGACATGTTGGCAGCCGGCTGTAACGGGCTGTATTTGACATTGACAATCCCAGAATTTCCCGATTTTTTCAAATCTCATATCATTATAATCCACATAATTAAAAAACCTTGAAAAGTTTAAGGTGAGCTGCTATAATTTGTAATAATATTTGTTTGTAAGTAATAAATTGCAACCGCTAAAATCCTTTTAATTGACATTCTTAATAATATGGCAATAAATATTAATTGTCATAATGACAGAGGTAATGGCAGCACAGACAGCAAAGATGAATTAAAGAACATTTACAAAGAGAGCTACGAGAAATATCGTATATTGTGTTTATATTCAGCTGGCTGTACTGCGTTTAATTAAGTAATAATGCAAAATTAACTTTTGCTTAAGCTAAAGTACCAGTTTGCAAATGATTCACTGATTAAATTGATTGTAAAACCATGGTTACTGTAAATCTTTTTCTTATATCCGACCTATTACGATTGACTTCAGTCTTCGTAAATGCTCTTCAATTGTTCACGAGACGGCATCGCCGACGTCGATATTTTTTATTCAATTTTATAATCGGTTCTGAAGACATTGTTTTGTATCGGAAGTCTATGTGAAATCTCAACAATACGCGTAATCTTATCAATAATATGAATTTGATCGTGAAATAATCTCTTGGATACAAGAATATCATCGCCATATCGTGATGAATAAAATGTCAATTCACTAAAGCGTAACAGTGAGCGGCGAAATTAATTTATTTTAATTCCTTTCTGCTAGATGCGACAAATGTGATTCGGTGCTCGTTATGGAGGATTATAAATTTCTATTTAAAGTGGTGTTAGTTGGTAATGCAGGGGTCGGGAAGACATGCCTTGTGCGTCGTTTTACTCAGGGTTTATTCCCACCGGGTCAAGGTGCTACAATTGGTGTTGATTTCATGATAAAAACCGTAGAAGTTGACGGTGAGAAAGTGAAGGTGAGTGAGTTAATTCGCGACTTATTTGGACATGTCGTTAATTTATTTGGCGTGTTTTGTTGTTCTTTTGTTTTTTTTTTTACGCAAGTTTCTTTGTACACGATTTCGTTGGTTTTCTAATTATGCAATGATCGGCATTCGCGAGAGGAAGCAGCGTGGAATGCAATTAACGATATTGCAGACAATTTTATTGATGTATTGTTGCAATGTTGCAGATGATTTAGTTATTTATGTGCATGCAATATCAGTTTGTGTTGTGAACTTTAAAGTCGAAAGTAGGTGTAAGATAGCGTAGAATTGTACTGTTTTAGGATTCAATGTTTATGTTTTAGGCTGCAAGTGTAGTCCCAATTCAAAAAGTCAAGGAAATTTCCATTTATAATGTGATATAACTGTGGCCATCAAGTTTTTCCTTATAGCATATATTAAAATCGAGGCTATTTATCTTTTAACTGAATTTAAATGTCAGTTAAATTAAAAGTTTGATTCTGAATCACTTTACATGAGGTGCACTGCCTTTACTGTTTGGTCTTGGCTAAGGCTCCCATCCTGTCTAAAAAATGTAAATGCAAATGGACGTATGTCCATGTACCAGCTTAAAAGGTCTGGTAAATTTTTAGTAATAGTAGTCACAACAAGGTACCAAACAACTACAGTGTCGTCACAGACATATCCTTGAAATCGGAGACCTTTTCCACCATAATTTTTTTTAAACTATGTTTGGCTGGTCCATCCATCAATCAGTCTTTTGTGGTCCACTGCTTGACATAGGCCTCCCCTAAACAGCTGGTAGGTCAGTTCCCATAAATGACAAACTATAAATCTGTGCATGCCCATTCACAAAGTTGTTGTTAAAAAAGTATTGGTCCAGTATAACGTTGATATTTCTTCGAGGATTCCATGCTAATGTACTATTATATTCATTCCGTGTATTTATTAAGATAATTGTGTTTTCTTTCTGAGCATACATGTAATGCACATGTAAATAACATTTATTACTTGTTTCTTTACATTATAATCACACTCAGTTTTATGCCCATATTACCATTTTTATGATTGAGCAAATAAAACATTAAAAATCTAAATTAAAAAAATATCTTAACTTGTAAATTTATATTTTACTGCAATCAAATCAAGTAAAAGTATTGTAATATATATATTTTAAGATGAATCTATTTACTAGCTTTCATTTGATACCCATATTGTCTCCCCCCATTTTCATCTATTTCCAGGCAGCATTTTCAAAAATCAAATTGCCTATGTCACTTTCCAAACTGAGACAATTTTCATGATATGTCATACCTTACAATCCATCAAGGCCTTTTGGCTGTAGCACGTGCCAAAGAAATGGACATACATACAAACAAACATACATATACATATATATACATATGATTTAAAAACATCCTCCTTTTGATGCAGCTAGGTAATAAAATATTGATTGCATTACTAAGAATTTTTACCGTTGTTGTTGAATTACATATATCAATATTAACTTGCAAATACTGTCTTTTAAGTTATATATGAATACACCTATTATGTAGTTTTCTTGAAACAAAACATATGCTTCATAACATCAGTATGTTAATGTAACATTGAATCCATTGTCAGCTTTCAGTTATATGCTAATTGGTATGCAAAATATGTATGCAATATGTGACGTACAAAACATCTTTAGTAAAGATTTTTGGTTAATCATACATTTAAGATTTACACTTAGTTATTACACCTATATGAGTATTTAAATAATGCTTGCTGCAATGAAGCACATTTATTTATGTGTACCTCACACATAAGATGTTTAAGATTCGTTACCTATAATTCACCTTGCTGTGGCTCATCCCACTTGCAGATGTTTGGTATGTGGATACATATACAGGGTTGTTGATTGAGTGGTTTGTGCTTCCATTCCACCTACTGATGCCCCAGCCCAGAAGCTGTGTTTAGTCAGCTTTTTTAACTAACAGGAAATACCGTAGCTTTATTTTCGTCCACAGCTACAAACCCTTGATTCATCTGAGCTATGTAATTGGAAATTTGCCAAAAATGACAAATAATCTTCAATATGTTACAGATTTTTATCTTAAATGACAGATAAGAATCAATATATTTTTGGTTTATATTTCATCTTATCTGATGAGAACATAATTTCAACAATTGTGTCAACAATTTTTCATAGAAGACCGTTTGCTTGTAACTTATGTTTATACATGATTTTTAAGTTGATTGACCATGAGTGGGTGTCACTCAAAAGAAGGTGACACCTGATGCGGCCCGCCCTCGCCTCGTCCCCTTTGATACGCTACTGCCTACAATCCAGAATATAGTAACTTTTTAATTAATATGAGTAATGACAAATCCCGGATGGTACCTTTTGAATATCTTTTTAGTATGAATTATAACAATATATTTTTTTTATATTTCAGTTACAAATATGGGACACGGCGGGGCAAGAAAGATTTCGGTCTATAACGCAAAGTTATTACCGTTCAGCACACGCCCTCATCCTGGTATATGACATATCTTGCCAACCCACATTTGACTGCTTGCCAGACTGGCTTCGGGAGATTGAAGAGTATGCTAGCAATAAGGTTCTAAGGATATTAGTAGGTAAATGTTTGCATGATATTTCTGTTCTTAAGGGTGGCATCCAAGACAATCAATTTTCAGTATGTCCAGTAAATGCTGATAAGTGAAATGATTATTTATATCCATAGTTAATGCCTTTATTTACTGCCAAAACATTTAAACCCATTTCAGATTAGTAGTGTACCGTATTGGGTAATTTAAAAAAAAAGCAATAGCTTTATTGACTATCCCTGGAAAAAACAATGTGGCAAGGCAAAAGCCTTTAATATGAAGAAAATAGATTTTATAGGGCTACTGCCTACATTAAAGTTTATTAGAAATAGCTATGATTATGCTGCATATTTCCAGGTAACAAAACAGACAGGGAAGACAGGGAGATCCCGCGGCATATAGGCGAGGACTTCGCGCAGCGCCACGGCATGTACTTCCTGGAGACATCTGCCAAGGAGGCGGAGAATGTGGAACGACTTTTTATGGAGATTGCTGTGGAACTCATGGAGGTAAGTACTAAGTAATAGTAAGCAATGGCTTTTGCATTCCTAATGTCGATTATATCCTATTTTGGCGTCAATTAGAAATCATTCTGAGTCTACACACACGACAATCACATGACACACGATGGTCTTACAATTAATCAAGTGAATCGATCAGTAATTAAAGAGGACTGTATTAACAATGGAAGCACATCAAATACCCTAACAAGATTAACACAAATCTAGATATCAACATATTAACGTCTTTCTATAGATGTATACAGTCTTTCATTTCAGTCAGGATTTTTTCTATACGCAGTTTAATAGTAAGTTTAGTTAACAATGGTTAATGTGTTTATAATTATAGCATACATAAGGAAGGAAAATAAGAATTTAATTATCACTTCAAAGATTTTAATCAGGTGATGTTACTGTTATGGCAGCTTTTGTTTATCACCTTATAGATGTCTGTTATCTGTAATCTACGTCTATATCTATACTAGTGATGTGCCGTTAAAAATGTATATCCGCGGATACGGATCCGAATACGGATATTTGGTGTTAAGATCCGCGGATACGGATACGGATCTTCATTTCTTTACTCAGTCGGTGTTAGCGCGCGAGACATTGAAACGATAGTTGATGCCATGCCCGTCGGAACGACAGGCAGGACATGTTTCGACTTGTTTTGCGCGGGTATTACTTTTGTTTGTTTTGTTTATTGTTTAGTGTGTCACTGAGCCGCATAGATAACGTTCGTTTTTATCTCGTACAAGAAATTCGAATTGAATTTAATAGTTTTTTAAATCTACCTAATCACCTATATATAGCATTTCATCCTATCAATTGAAAATTAATAAGTTGAAAGATCCGCGAGAAAAGTAACGGATACGAACCTTTTTTTCCGTCGGATATCCGCGGATACGGATATCTGGAACATCACTGGTTCATACTTAAGAAAAAAAATATTAATAAAAGTTGTAAGAGGATTAAAATATGCTAAATATAAGTATTTCAGTTGGCGTATTTAAGTTATTGCATTTCAAGGGTTTTGACTTTACCAGGGGTATTTTTTTACGAGTTTGTAACTTGCATTTTCACAAAATGATATCCTAAAATCCAAACCTTTTTGAAAATCACGACCCGCGTGGCCGAGCGGTCATCTTATCGGTCTGACGTGCAGTGGATCCCGGGTTCGATTCCCGGCCAGACAGAAATATGAATGATGATTTTAGATTCTCTTCTGGGTCTGGGTGTTTGTGTATTCCTCTTTGTGTGTTCATGTCACCCGCGACACAGGAGAAAATCCTAGTGTGGGGCACTGAGTGTAGAAAGCGTGTTTTTAAAGAGTGCGTGTTTTATATGAAAAATAAAATGTAAAGTAAATTAGTTAAATGTCGTTTAATAATTTACTTTGTGTAACTATTTTGTAAATTACAATTGAAATTACAATTGAATTACAACCAAGTGAAAAAAACGCCTAATTAAAAATATATAATTTTATTCAAGAATTAGATCACAATAATTACAAAAACAAATACAGAACATTAACCTGATGTTAACGGGCGCGGCAGTTAGACAAGTAATACTGTGTTTGGAGTCGACAAGACCCATTGTAGTTAGTAGTATTAGTTATAAGCTACTTAAAGAAATTCTATATTCGATTATTCTAAACACCAAACTAGGATTCCGTATTGTGGGTGCTATAGACATAGATAAGTATAAATGGACGAAGACAATTACACAACACACAGAGCAGTCATTCATATTTTAGGCTTTAACCTGTCAAAAATCGTATCCGGGACCCTATGATTGGTACAAGCGTGGGAATAACAGGATCATATCGTCATAGAAAGGAATGAATGGCTGATATAAAATAAGATATATGAAACGATGGTTTTCGTATGTTCCTAGGCAACGGTGGTGTAATTTCTGTTCTCTCTCTGTGAGACATTTTGTCTATCAGAATTGTTATGCAAGAAACTACTGTTCCGTTGCAATATTTTACTATTTTTATGCAGTCTTATGGCGGTGGGGTTACTTGTAAACTATGCAAATGAAATAATTTGATGCAAAAGCCATTAGTAGTTTTGCGTCATGTAAATATTTATTTTTTCGGTGATCAAGGCTTTGAGAAAATAAAAAAGTAAGAAAGTTTTATATACCATGTTCCCTTTAACGCTTTTGCTACGTAAAATCTATGGTATTGTGAAATAATTACACGGAATGATAATTTTCAAATACAGCAAATATGTTCGAAGCGGGTGCCCGCCTTTATTTCATAACATCAATATAACAGAGACAATTTTTATAAGAATCATTTCAATTCATTTATAAATTTGTTCTTAAATATAAATCTGATACATTCATATTTATTTTAACTGGTGTCTTTGTACTATACACGGAAACAAACAAGGCAAGAGAATAATTATAGTGTCCAAAACTCGCTCATATAATGTTATCCGATAAAAATATGAACAAACTTTAGAACTCAAAAAAATACTATCTGAATGGACAGTGACAAACTTTTTAATACACTTTGAAATCGCATCAAATAGTAAAAGTTAATAAGTTTAAGCACTAAACAATATACTATTAAAAGAGTTCCAGCAAATACCTTGTGACATTGGATTTATCTCTCTTGGACTAACATATTAATTTATTGTACGTTATCCCAATTACACTTATGCAAAGTTACAATTGATACAATTTAGATACGTTAATATTGACATCAAATATACTTAATAGTATGTTAGTTACAATAAAACTAACCTAATACAAGTATGTCAAATAAGGTGTGAAAGAAATCTTTACTATGCTAGCGAAAACACTTGCTGCAATTTCAGAGCGAACTACAAGTTTGGTGCAACGTTTACCATAATTCTACAAGAAGATAACATTGCGAGCTAAGTTTTGGTGAAGTCGGGAGCGTTACTTCCATTTTAATAAATTTATATATAATTTGTGAGACCGAGACGAGGAAAAGCTTCAATTATGTTTACATTTACAGAAGTTTAAGATTATACTATGTATATCTCATTAACCCAATAGTACAATGTACACAAATAAAAAACTCTCTGAGAGAAGACCCGTGCCCAGCAGTAGGACCAATTTGAAAATCAATTGCGATATAGGTTACATCATTGCATTTCGGTTTTTCATATTATCTTATAAGATATCTGAATATATTTTATAAATATTATAATTGCATTATTCTATTAACAATTACTTAGGAAAAACCATTCTCGTCAACCCATTACTGTCCCACTGCTGGGCACGGGTCTTCTCTCAGAATGAGAGAGTTTTAGGCCATAGTCCACCGCGCTAGCCAAGTGCGAATTGGTACAATACATTATTGTTTATTATTTATATCATTTGTCTAAAACAAACAAGCGATGAGCATCTATTCTATTCGTAAAAAATTTGTGTAAATAGTCAACCCGATTCACTATTTGTAATACGTCCTTTCGTCCACCTTTCCGTCCGAATATCTTAAACGCTAAACGCTATTTAAGGTATGTGTTAAGCACTAGTTATTATTTGGGTGTTGTGTCTTGATGCAAATTGTATTTACGCATAAATACATTAAACTACGGTTATATAACTTTGTTTGTTTGGTTGGTTGAACCGGTAATCTCAGGAACTACCGATTATAATCGTGAAATCCTAGGGCACGGCCAGTGTTTTATATCATTTACAATTGCAGATTTTACTATATTAAAACAAAAAAATATAAACTTTGTTTAAAAAAAAAGATAATGTTTACCTTCAGCTGCAGCCAAAGCCTCGCGTAACTGGCCGACCTCTTGCACGCGTTCAGCCAATTGCACTCGTAAACTTTCAGCTTTGTTCTAAAATATATAGAAAGTTTATAAGAATTTCATAAATACATATTGAATACAGATTTACATAAACACATATAAGTAAATATTTAAAAAATAATAAAATAAACTATCGCAGCCGATCAGGGGCTAAGGAGGTTCTGCTCTCCCCCCTCCCACCTCCCTTTTGGAGTAAATTTCTCATAGTGAAAAAAAAAACTTTTTATCAAACAAAGGACTATTTTTGTTTTTTTTAAACAACAAATTTCGTAGTTAACTTCCGAACCACCCCATACCGTTTAGTATTATAGAGTGAGAACAACTAAGAGACTAGCCAACATCAACTCCTCTCTTAACAAAAGTCATATGCCCATCATAATAATAGACCTTGGTAACGTTACCTCATTCTGTACTTTCTCTTCCGAAACGGAAGTTAACGTAGCCTCCAAACTGGTGATCTTATCCCGCAAGTTGCTAATCTCTACAGTCTTCGTTTGCACGGATTCATTCTGGAAAGAAATAGTATTTTAATGACAGAGCAATTAATCAACGTGTATGTCTTCTCAATTATTTAATCTTATCCAACTAAGGTTTGATTACAGATTTCATTCCAGGAATTGAAAATAAGGAAGCATATCGGGAAAGCGCCATGTTCCTGTGTAACATGAATAAATAAAATAAATTAAAACATCAATATCCACTAAGGTTCATAACACAAATTCCAGTCGTCGGAAGTATTGGCAAAAATCTCCATTCGGAAACCTATGTTTTCTTTCGGTTTATACTTATTTTAATCACTTCTACCTAAGGTTGTCTGGAAGAAATCGATGTTTAGCAATAAGACCGCCATTTGTATTTTAAAATTGTAAGTTTTGTTGTATTATTTATTTATTTTTGGGTACAATAAAGAATATCATAGTTATTAGTCCATCTAGCTGTGAATTTTAGAGGACTGATGGATGGATGATAGATGTCATTGGTTCATAATGGATTTAAAGTATTCCTGTATTATTTGTTATATTATGGCATCACGACTTATTAAGTCCCGGCAGAGGCTGCACGGTTGTTTGTTTCATCTCTTACGCTTTTATGATTTTGTACACTAAGGGTAAAAACGGAACCCTATTACTAAGACTCCGCTGTCCGGCAGTCCGTCTGTCTATCACCAGGCTGTAACTTATAAAATACCGAAAACCAAATAAAATAAATATTTAAGGGGAACTCCCATGTAACAAACTTTTGCCGTTTCTTATAGATAACGGTACGGAACCCTTTGTGCGTGAGTTCGACTCTCACTTGGCCGGTTATCTTCGTGTTGTCACTCGTTGTCAGTCCACTATCTTAAAAAATCTTTTCTCTACCAAAATTTTAATATTTAAAAACCGTCAAACCACGAATAAACTAGTAACATCGTTAAAACATTAACACAATTTTAAAAATTATATAGCCTATGTCATTCCACAAACTGAGACAATTCGAAAGATATGTCACACGTCACAATCCGTCAAGCCGTTTGGGCTGTAGCGCGTGCGAAAGTAATGGACATACATACAAACATACATACATACACTAGAAAAACATTACCCTCTTTCTGACGCAGTCGGGTAGAAATTTAACAACATACCAGCGCGTTAAGCTGAGCGTCTCGCTGCGATACGGTCGCGTGTAGCCGCGCGCGTTCCTCCTGCGCACTCCTCAGGTTGCTGCTCAGCGACTGCAGCTTGCCCTCGCCCTTGCCCTGCTGCTCCGACGCCTCCTTCAGCTGCTTCTTCACCGCGTGCAGCTGCGACTTGAAGTCGTCCTGCGACACGTGTTGATGGGGTTTTGAAGAACAGACGTTTGTTTGTCTTAAAATACATTGATATTTAAATATATAAAACTAACCGGAGTTTAAACTCTACAAGAATTTAAAATATAAAAACAATTTCACATAAGGAATATAATTTTCTTTGTTATTTATACAAAATACCCTAATCCAGAACACATATCACATCTTTACATATCCATATATGTACATACATATTATAGTAAAAGTCTCACATGTCTGTACATCGTATGTATTTGTAAAATGAAATAGTTGGTGAACTGAAAATTTTGAATAATACATTTTTTTTATATTTTTTAGTTTTTTTTTCAATCTGTTAGCCTGTGTTTAAAATTGCGTTAAACTGAAATTCCTATTAATTTGAAGTAATAAATTTGAATTTTTGTTTCCTTATAACATACCATTACATTTTCTGTGGTTTTCGAAATTAATTTCAAGATAAAGGATTAAAATTCATACCCTCTCCCGTTCAATTTGGCACACTTCATGCATCAAGTTGCGCATGCCCTTCTTGATCGCTTCAGGGTCCACATCTATGATCTCGTTGCGATCTTCAGAATGGTCGCGACCTTCAAAAAGTAGAATTATTTTTATTACCTGGGCTTTTTCTAAGAAAGAGATAACAATGATGGATAATATATAAATATTACATACAATATAATTTATACTTAAACCTAACGGTAAGACAGACAGGTACCTGATGTAAAGTCCAAATGTTATAGCAGTCTGAAAACATCTCGGAAGTTTCTAGATAGTTGGCTGAAAATGGCTCTGTGCATGCTGTAGTGACGCACGAGTCGGGCTTCAGGACAGTGGTACAAAAGCTGCCCTCCCTCGAAATGTATTCCTGTACAGGCTGTGACAGCGTCGTCTTCGGCGCCTCCCTCGTAACGCACCGCTGTGCCGGCTGCATTAGAGCCATTTATCGCGACTTCCCAAAACGTATCCCCTGACGGGCTGCAGTGGCAACGCAACCAGGTGCAAGCATTGCGACAGCGTCGCATCCGTCGATCCCTCAGCAGCTAGCCGGTCCCCCTGAAAACGTACCCCTGTGAAGGCTGTAGTGGCACGCGGGGCTCGCACTGAGATATCACCGCGTCCGTCGACCCCCCGCAGCTAGCCGGTGTCCCTAACAACGTACCCCTGTGCGGGCTGCAGTGGCAAGGCAAGCAGGTGTTCGCACTGCGGCCCCCTGGCAACGTACCCCTGTGCGGGCTGTAGCGGCGCGCGGGGCTGGCGAGGCGGCGGCGCGCGGCGGGCTGCACGCTGCCGTCGGGCTGCACGCCGCACACGCGGCGCAGCGCGCCCGCCACCGAGCTCAGCCGCACCTCCGCCTCGCGCCGCGCCGCCTCGCACTGCGACAGCGCCGCCTCCGTCGCGCGGTACCGGCTCTCGCTCGCGCCGAGGCGGGTCTGCAGATAATTGTGGTTTTACTTCATTTTTATGACAGATTGCTTTTTTTGATTACAAGCTCTTAACCCCCTTAGGGATAGAATTTCTAAAAAATATTTCTTATCACTCACACCATAAAAGGAACCTCTGTACCAAATTTCTAGGTTCGAGATACAGTAGTTTCGTCTGTGCGTTGATATATAAGTCAGTGAGTCGGAATTGCCTTTTATATATATGTAAATATTTTATGTTTATTTGTCAAAGGAAGATCTCGCCTAGATTACAATGGTCTCAATCTTCAACAGTCTGAACATTTCGGTAGAGTGATTCAGAATGTGGTTCAAAATGCATGCAAACATTGACGTTGACCATTAGCAACTCTTAATAAATTAGATGTCCCATATTTAACACGGATTTTCATTATAAAAGCATATAACGAATCAATTTTCACTATTCTTTAATATAAGTCATATATGTATGGACGGTTATATGTGTTTATATACCTTCAATTCTTGTATCTGTTGAGTGGCATCGGCAAGGCACACTTCTAAGTTATGCTTCAGCTCTTCCAACCGACGTTCCTTTGATCGGCAATCTTCCAAACGCAACACCAGTTCCTGTAAATGTTTCAATTTAGCAAAAACCCTATATTTAAATGAAACATTAATTTTAGTGCGTGTACACCAACTTTTTATAATCTTTTAATATTTAAACCTTCATGATTTTTTTTGATAAATAATATACGAATTATTAGACTCGGTTACAAACATCAACAAGCATATAAAGTCCATCGATAACATGTTCGTCTGGGGTCGTAATTTAAAATGTAACGCCTTGGTTATCACGCGCGGCGGCCAACGTGGCCTCCAGCCCGGCGCCGTGCCGCTAGCAGTGTAGGCCCACGTAGGACAGACCTGGTCCCGCGCGCGGCAGGCCTCCTCCAGCTCGGCGCCGCGCTGGCGGGCGGCGGCGAGGTCCGCGCGCGCGGCGCCCAGCATGGCCTCCAGCTCGGCACCGTGACGTTTCGCCGTCGCCGCCTCCCCAGCGCACCGCTCTCGTTCTTCGCTCTCGTTTTGCAATCTATGGTAATATATTTTACGCGTTTAATTTTGAAGAAATCCTTATCTCCTAGCCTATATCCTATCTTAAACGCGAACATCTCTCCACTAGGGGCTTGTAGTTCCTTTCACCGCGATGCTCCTATGCGTATTAGCAGGAGTATGGTCTAATGACCTATCCAGGTCGGATATTTTTAAGCCTACCCTATATGACCTTCAATTAGGTTTAACGACTGCTATCCTATATTCACTTCCAGGGCCAACGAGAGCACGGAAGCGGATATGAAATTTCGTCAATAACGGTTGCCCATCCAATTTGCAACCACACTAGACTTTGCTCTACTTTGCAGATCGGTGGAAATCTACACGCTTACAGGCTACGGCGCCACATACGCATGTACTAAAAACTTTATTTTAAAATAAAAAATATAACCTAGAGTTCTATCAAAAAAACTGCACAGAGTTTGAAGCAAAATTAACCCAAACTGTCAGAAAAATAAAAACAATAAAAATCCGAGAATACTACAAGTTTACCTGGATTGCAGTTCCTTAATATCATGTTGTGCCTGTTCCAAAGCGGCGCGCTCCCTCTTCAGCTGCGCTTCTGTAGCGCGCAGCGAGCGCTCGACGTGCTCGCCGCCGGACTCCGCCTCCTTCAATATGTTCTGCACGCGCGACAACTCCAACTCTAGCGTCGTGCGGTTTTCTTCTAAGCCTGGTTGATAAATATGTCGAAATCATTAGAGAGAAATTTCATTGGCTTACCGGTTAATTGATGACGGGTTTACGTTCAAAAAATACTAAATAAGCTACGCAACGAAATACTTCTTTCCATAGCACGAAATTCCTTGAAGTTGAATTCAAACGATCCGCTTTTTACAACACGTCAAATTATGTAGTTCTTATAATAAAGAAATACACAATTATTTTGACGAATTAGACAAAAAATGCGGTTGAAAATAAATTGAAAATAACAAATTAGAATATTGTGGCATTCCTATTAAACGTATTAATTATACTTATCATATCCTCTCAATATGTTAATATCAGATTTTGTTCGAATATTCCTGATTAAGATTTTGCGTACATACGAGTAAAAGCAGATCCTACTTCTATTCACTCATCAAACTTTTAATCTATCATTATATTAACCCGTTCATCATTTGCATACCAGCGATCTTATGATAGGCCTCGTCCCTAGCCCTGGCGGCGTCGCGACGCTCGTGTTCGGCACGCTTGACGTGCTCGCGCAGATCCCGGCACGCGCTGTTGTACTTGTCCCGCTCGGCGGTGCAGTTGCTCAGCTGACGACGAGTGTCTGTTAGCTCCTTGCGGAGGCTCTCCGATTCGTTCTCCACTGGATAAAATATTTTGTTAAATATATATTGAATTAATGAAAAATTTAATTGTCTAGCTTTCACGGTTCATGAGTGTATCTCATGGTGACAGACAGACGGACAGACGAACAGCGGAGTTTTATTTATTTATTTATTTAATCATTTATTTCAGACAATATAAACAAAGATACATGAGTATAATTGATTACAGATTTCTGTAAGGTATATATGATATGGATCTCCATATCATATATACCTTACAGACTAACATACATGAGACGACGTGAGACGCGGGTCCGGTGACTTCCGGGGGTCCTCTCCTTCCACGAAACTTCCGGAACACAACTCCCTTCGGC